>SGPM01000561.1:0-11828 GCA_004802725.1 Antrodiella citrinella
CGCGGAAGATCACACCCGAGGAGTTGAAAGCGCAAGATCCCGAAAAGCCTTGGGTACACTCGTTCTTTTCACATACCGAGCCATTTCGTTAACCGTTTTTCAGTTTGTCGTCAAAGGTGAAGTGTACGATGGGAAAGACTACCTGAAAGATCATCCGGGAGGCGCGGACTCCATCCTTCTTGTGGCGGGAGACGACGCCACGGACGACTTCATGAACATTCATTCCATGGACGCTAAGGAAAAATTGGCGCAGGTAAGCGTATAACGTCTCCGCCCACTACTCGAATACCCCGGCTGACCTTTCTCGTCTACTTCAGTATCACATCGGTACCCTTGCATCCCCGATTCTAACCGCCACACCGACGGAGACCCAAGTCATGTCAGACCCCTCGTCAACGCCGTTCCTAGAACTCAAGACATGGAAGTCCATCACACTCACCTCCATCCAACGCGTAAACCACGACTCGATCCTGTATTACTTCAGCTTCCCACATGCATCGCAGCGCCTCGGACTCCCAGTCGGCCAGCACGTCTTCGTCAGGCTACGACGCAAAGATACCGGGGAGATGGTGCAAAGGGCGTATACACCTGTATCGAAGCAGAATGCCGCAGGCGGTATTGAGTTCCTCATTAAGTGGGTATTTATCTGATGTCCGGGGTAGATGTACGTATTGACTTTGTCGTCCAGGCTGTATCTTCCCACTACACGGTTCCCAAGTGGTGGAAAGATGACGGTCGGATTCAACCAGCTCGAAGTAGGCGATACTATAGAGCTGAAAGGGCCCTTCGGGTCGTTCATTTGGCAAGGATCCGGAACCGCGTTATGGAGAGGCGTCCCTCGCAAAGTGAAAGAGATTGGCATGGTATGTGGTGGTAGCGGTATGTCTTTGTCCCTCAAGTTACTCAAAATGCAAAGCTCAAACGACCCCATTCAGGTATCACACCCATCCTTCAAGTCCTGCGCGCCATATTGCAAGACTCGTCCGATACCGAAACGAAGCTATATCTCCTCAACACCAATAAGACTGAACACGACATTCTTTGCCGCGAAGAGCTCGAAGCGTTCTTCGCCTCGCACGCCTCCACACGTTTCAACATGCACCATATTCTCCGCACCGTCCCTGAGGGATGGACGCACAGTCAAGGACGAATCACCGACGCTTTGCTTCACACGCTCTTCCCGAAACCGAGCGAGGAGGTGTTGGTGTTGGTATGTGGTCCAGAAGGGATGATCTCTCAGACTGTAAAACCGGGGCTTGAAAGGCTAGGTTGGGATGTGGAAAAGTCGCTGGTCGTATTTTAGCTATTATCCGTACTGAAACAAATGAAAGAACGTCGACGCATAATACGACCCACACTCGCGATTTGTGTGAAATTGTGTCCCCATCTACGGCCGACTCCGTGCCGACTCCGTGTATTATTCCATGTTCCATGAATGTTACTGTACATATATGCCTGGTTTCATGATCAACTGTGAAGAAGATGCTTTTCAGTAACGTAATCTCGGAAAGCTTCCATCCAGTGACTGCATAGGTCGTCCTCCCTTCCCGACTGCAACAAGTCAAACTCCTTTCGAACATATCTCATGGGTACATACATTACATGCTGCCATCCGAAGCTCAGTCGTTTCAGGTCCTTGAACTCCCTCAACACCTGCGCCCACTTTTCCCAGTCAACCAGAGGGATAGTGCTCCGGTCTATGATTTGTTGCTCGACGTCAAAGGTGACCAGGACGTCAATAGCGATAGACGTCAGCGTGCGTGGTGCGGAGGCAAGCATGCGCAGAGCGTATCGCCAAACCACGAAGGAATCAGTCTCTCGTTCTTGCAATGTGAACGGCCACGTCGTCTCGCTGGATACGGGCAGGTAGATCTCGAGGGTTCTCAGAGACGGACAGCAATCCGACAGTTGGATCATCCTGTCACATTCACGGAACATGCGACCGAACCCGTCAGGACCACTTCCCCGGAGCGGTGCTACAGGTCAATCTTGATGAGCATGTAGAAAATGGGAGAAAGCACGGACGTGACACGTACAATTGTTCTTGATAAACTCCTTTCTCGTCTTACTGAAATCCAGGCGAAGATTTTCGATGTGGCGTCCCTTCTTCTCCAGGAATCGGTACATGGCATCGACTTCACCGACATCTCTCAGGTTACAAGCAACGTCCACTTTCGTCGAAGTGTCTGGACATGCATCGAGGATGTTTGCCATCAACGGTTGTCTACGGTTATGTTCGACCTCTTTGAAAGAGGCAACGCCCATCCAAGGACCTAGATTGATGGTTTGTGTCGCTAAGAAGAAAGTAGTTGGGATCGGTTCGAGACCGGGGACGAAGAGTCGCGTCGCTGAGAAGTCGATGACCGTCAGAGATCGGAAAAGTTCAGCGAAGGCGCATTGGTGGATATGGCTGTCGGAGAGGGTGAGCTTGCACGGACGTGGCTTCGGTGGTGCGGACCCAATATCCACAACGGGATCCGTGCGAGGATCCAGGACGGTGCAGCTGAGAAGTGCCAATTCCCGCAGATTTGGGAGGAGAGTGACGGCCGTGAGGAGGTCCTCGATCCGCATCTTCGGCGGAAGTCGCTCAACCTCAAACTCAATTCGCCTGTCCACAGATAGTGTACGGATATACCGCGCGAGGTGAGGTGTTCCTCGGAGGAAACGAAGAAGTTTCTTGAGAGTCTTGGTGTTGGTGAACAGCGTAAACTTCTCGAATAAGGGGATACGCGCGGAATCCAGCCATTCGCGGGAGACGCAGGAAAGTTGCTTGAGAGAGAGATAGTCTTCCTTTAGATATAAGGCGATGTCCAGCCTCAACTCCGGGGCAAGGGAGGAACGTTTGAACGGGTGCGTCGACATCACTACGAATGTTCGGATTATGACAGACCTGGTACTCGTCAGGTAAGTTCAAAGTTCCTGTGAGAAGTCGTGAAATGAGCAAATTTACATGCTATTGAATGGAACATACCTGTGGAATTTGTAGTAGCACTCCCCTCCACTTGGTCTGCGTGCGCAACGGATGGGGATCAATGGTGAACGTCGCTGTTCTTTTATACAGTGTCACAGACGCCGAAAGCCTTGTTCTGAGTCAACTTCTGACTGTCAATTGTTGTTTCGATTGATCTCGCTAAAGACAACAGGGACAGGTTAAGTTTGGGGTGCTGCAAGACGAAGGTTCAGCCTATTGAGACGCGAAGTTTGACTGTGCCCAAGCGCCACGATCGTTCAACCTGACGACCGAGCATTCTCAAACAAAAGATACACAGTTGGTCATATGTTGCATAGAAAAAAAACAGCTGTAGAGGGAGTGGCGTCATAACAACAGTAGAAAACAGTGAATGGGAGTTGGAAGACATGAGCAAGCAACATACAGCGCAAGTGTACGACGACCGATATAGAGTAATACATCCCCGCCCCCTTATGGCACCACTTAATCCCAGCCAGTCGTAGCAGCAGGCGCATCCGCTCCCCACCCAGCAGCCGCGGGCTCTGCTGACCAGTCAGTGGCACCTCCAGCTGTTGGCTCCGCAGACCAGTCGAGACCTGACGAGATGATTCTCATGAGTACCTCGATAGACAGGGACGAAAACGAAAAAAAAAAACTCACCGCTCTCCTGCGCAAGGCTAGGGTTGATACCACCTGGCGCGGGTGCAGCAGCGACGTCCCAGTCGACCTGCTCAGCGGGCTCTCCAGCAGTAACAGCAAGCTTAGCTTGCGCCTCTTCCTGCTGCTGCTTCTCAACCTCCTCTGGATCACGGTAGAAGAACATGTCGACCATGACGTTCCAGCCATCGGTGGTCCGGGGAATAGTTCCACGGAGACGGAGAACCTCACGCGCGAGCAACCACCACACGAGACCGATCGAATGACGGGACTTGTTGTTGGTGGGGATGGCAACGTCGACGAACTTGAGGGGCGCATCGGTGTCGCAGAACGCGATGACGGGGATGTTGACGTACGACGCCTCGCGGATGGCTTGGTGGTCGACGCGGGGGTCGGTGACGACGATCAGACGGGGCTCCTTGAACGAGCGGGTGATGTAGTTGGTGAAGCTACCGGGGGTGAAGCGGCCGGCGATGGCCTGTGCGCCGGTGTTGGCAGCGTATTTGAGGACGGCACGGTGACCGTAGGGACGGGCGGAAATGACACAGACGTCGTTGGGGTTTTCGATGGCGGCAATAATACGGGCAGCGAAGACGAGCTTCTCCCAGGTCTTGCCAATGTTCAGGATGTGGATGCCTGCAGGATACGGGTGAGCAGACACAGAAAGATGGAGTATGCAAGCGTACCGTCTGATCTCCTCTTCCAAACGTAAGGCAACATCTGCTTGTCGCAGTTCTTGCTACCAATGTGGGCCTGAGCAGCGAGGAGCATCTGGATCTCCTCCTCGGTGGCGGCGAGAACGGAGGGGAGTTTTGTGGTGGCAGACATGTTGAAGGTCAGGTCGAAGGGGAACCTAAGGAAAGAGGGCATCAACATCCGAACCCATCACCCCGCATCCATTCCCATTGCAGCCTCCTCTCTCTCCATTCTTCCCACCGACGCAAGACACAGACAAGACACGCACCGCTGGGGGTTGTTTTGAGTCGGTCGACGAGCCGTACGACGTTGGGAGGCTTCTGAGCAGCGTCGGCGGTCGTCAATACACGGCGGCTTGGACGAGGTCGGCATTTGCCGAGACGAATTCACACGCTCACAGACGAGGTCCACTCCTCCTGGTCATAAGTCATTCACATGTTCGGTAGGTATGTAACAAACAGTCGTATCTAGTTCATAATTGTCAGACAGAAATATGCAAAACGTCTCGAGGGTATGTGAACAGATCCTGAGCAACGGAAATCAAGAACGGAGGTTTCGCAAAGAAGAAGACACAGATACACAAAACAGAAACGTAGTAGATCGCACACACATCCAGAGAAAATAAGGATACGGTGACGACGGACCACAATGCGTCGTTCACGACGTTGCCTGCCTCAACACTTTCCTCGCGTCTTCACTTGCCTTCTGCGCCTTCAGAACCGCCGCCCGCGCCGCACCACCACCACTCGATGCCGTCTTCAACGCCTTCACCGCAGCCACACCTGCATTGGCGTTAGCAGCATTAGCAGCATTGACAACTGCCAACGCTCTCAGCATCCCTCCACTCTTCCTTCCCGCCGTCCTCTGTTGCTGAGACTGGTCCTTGACAGGGAAGACCTGCGCAGGCACAGACACGGTACGCGTGATCCGATCGCGGTCCACCTTCCTCAAGAACGGACTGGGCAAGTTCTCCTCGTCCGACAGGTCATATGTCGGCACCACCTTCGTAGCGTGTTGCTGTCGTGTGGCCGCAGAAGACGTACGTGACAGTGGTTCATGTGCGCTCTTCTTCTTTCGGAGCGAGCCGTTGGATGATGCCTGAGCTTGTGCGGGTGGTGGCTGCTGTTGCTGAATGACGACAGGTCGGAGAGATTCCCGGGATCCCGACGTTCGGATAGACGGACGACGCAGCCGGGTGGGTCGTGCAGCAGCAGCTGGCTTGTTGTTCGCAGCGGCGGACGCGTCGTTCTGCTTCGGCGTGCTCTGCGAGTCTTCCTTCGACGAAGAGCTCGAATTCGAACTCGAGTTGGAGTTGGAGTTGGATGGCGTGGGTACCCGCGTATCCGTTTCATAGCCCTCCTCCCCTTCGTCCCCACTCTCGCCTAGATCAGACTCGAAGTCAAAGATCTGCGCGAAGTTGAGGCTGACTTTCGGCGTGGCCACGAACAGCTTCGCCAGTTCCGCAGGTGAGGGCGTAGGGAGGGACTCCCCGGTATGTGTGAGGATGACGCCCTTCATAGCAGAGGGAGGTGGCTGATCCGTGGAGGGGAATCGCGCGTGCACATTGCGCGACATGGGGGTCTCAAACATAGGCGGGATCGCCAACGACGACCTCGATTGGCGCATGGGTGTCTGCTGGTGATACTCCGTCGGTTCCGTTAACCTGGCCAATGGCGCGAGGATGTTCTTGACCTCCTCCAACGGCGTCTTCGCCTTCACCACATGCTCCTGCGCCTGCAAGAGCGTCCTCCTCTCACTCGACGTCAGCTCCATCTTCTCCAAATGCTGCACCTTCGCCTCGACCTCCTTTTTGACCCCCTCCAGCCTCTCTCTTTCCATCTCCAGCTCATCCGCGCGTTTCTGGACCCATTCCATACGCTCATCCACCGCCCTTGTCACCTCATTCCTCACGTTCGCCTCCCACGCCGTCCACCCCCTCGCGACCTCCTCCTCGCGGCGATTGACAGCCTCCATGACCTCCTCCTCCCTCTTCGCCAGCCGCGCCGCGAGCTCCGCCTCCTTCCGCATCACGATCGCCCGGAGCTCCTCCTCCCTCGTCGCAAGCGCCGCACGGACGCGCGCCTGGTGCGTATCTTCCGCTTGTGAGATGAGGGCACGCAGGGAGGCGAGCTCTGCATCTTTTTGGGTGAGGGCGGCCTGGAGTTGGGTTTCACGTTCGGCGAGGACGGCTTCGCGTGCTAGGACGTCACGTTCTTTGGCTTGGACGGTGGCTTTGTGGGCTTTCACGGTAGCCAGGCTACGTAGGTCCACGCTCAGGCTACAATCAGGAAAGGATGTTTGGCATATGACTTACAGTTTCTCGGTCTCTGAGACTTTGTGGGCGAGCGTGAGGCGTTCGTGTTGAAGGAGTTGGGACGCCGAGGGGCGCATGGCGGGCTGAAGGAAGTATACGTGGCGTCAGTAGGTACTCAAGCACAACAAGAGAAATGATTAGCGTACGTTGAGGTTGAGCATAGCCTTGATCACGCTGGTCAAGGCAGGGCTATAGCCTTTAGGCAGTGGAGGGATCCTTCCATTGCTGTCCAACATATCAGTACCCTTCCTTCAACGATCTGATTCGAACGAACTCATCACGCACCGAATGAGGATGCTAAGCTCAGAATGGGTCTTCGCTTCAGCAAAGGGGGGCTTGAGTGCGCATAGTTCATAAATGACGCAGCCGAGAGACCATATGTCGGACTTTGTGTCGTATGCCTTCTCTTGCATGAGCTCTGGAGACATGTAGTAGGGCGTCTGTATGAACACGATGAGTGGGAGCAACTCAAAGAAGGAAAGACGGCGTACTCCGACGTAGGTGTTGGCAAACGTGGTTTGCGCAAGGGCTTTGGAGAGGCCAAAGTCGCCGAGCTTGACTGTGTTGAGCTCGTCGAGGAAAACTGGCGACGGGAGATCAGGACGAGTCCTAGATATCAGTATGGTCAATACGCGCACCATTGTCAGGCTTCAAATCCCTGTGCAGAATCTGCGGTCTCCTCTCCTTTCCCTCATCTCCGTTCCCAGCGCTACCACTGCTGCTCGACCGCGCGTGGCCGTTGGGGTGGTGACAATGATTGAGTGCAAGCAGTATCTGCATGAAATAGCTCCAAATGGTGTCTTCCGGGATAGGGCGTCCGGATCGCTGGGCTTGTTTGATGACAGTGGAGAGGTCGCCTCCGCCGCAGTATTCCATGACGATGTAGAGGATGCCGGCGTCGCGGTCGACGTAGCGGTCGTGATAGCGCACAATGTGTTCGTGATGGAGGTCTTTGAGGATGTTTCTGTGGGAGGTTGCGACGCGAGTGAGTAGACGGGAGTGGCTGAGGGTCAGGTTGGATACGAACACTTCTGCGACGATCTGCTTGCGGTCCCGTTCTGACATGCGTTCAAAGTTGAGTTCTTTCCTAGCAAAGACCTGTACGTTGGAGGTGTCAGCAGCGTGCACGGAGAGTGAAATGGGGGAACGACTGACAAGACCGTCTGATTTTCTTCTTACTTTCCTGATGATACCGAAAGAGCCGTTACCAATGACATCGAGAGATTCGTAGAGCAACATGGGAGAGGCGGCCATGGGGGGCGAGCGAGGAGACAGCAGCGGGCACAGCAGCGACTATACGACGACGACGGCCAGAGCGTCGGGGTTGCCTGAAGAGGTCGAGGCGGGTCGTTGATGTTCTCGGCTGACGCGTGGGTCATGTGACCGTGTTAAGCACGTTCCCTGTGTAGCACGCGTGTCGCGTCTTCTTCGGGCCACTGTGCCGGGACCTCAATAAATATGCAAAATATCTCGGACAAGTTCCCCTCGAACCTCAGCTCACAATGCGTATGTCGGAAACTTGTGCTCTTCCAAAAACATAACTGACCCTCTCCAGGTCTTATCATCCGTGACGACTCCCCCGCCGTCGGCCAGTACATCGCCAACTACATTGCCAAGCGCATCAACGACTTCGCCCCTACCCCGGAGCGGCCGTTCGTCCTCGGGCTCCCCACAGGATCGTCCCCTCTCCCCACCTACAAGTTCCTCATCCAGCTTGTCAAGGACGGAAAACTCTCGTATGTCGCCTCTCATCTCTCCGCGATGATATCCTCATCTCCCCATTCTAGCTTCAAGAATGTCGTCACGTTCAACATGGACGAGTACGTCGGTCTGCCTGAGGACCACCCGGAATCCTACCACACCTTCATGTTCCGTGAACTTTTCTCCCACAGTACGTCTCTGTCTCTTCATCTCGACCTCCCACTAACCCCTCGCAGTCGACATCCCCCCTTCGCAGGTCAACATCTTGAACGGAAACGCCAAAGACCTCATCGGCGAATGCAACGCGTACGAGGCCAAGATCAAAGCGCACGGCGGCATCGAGCTGTTCCTCGGAGGCATCGGCGAGGACGGGCACATCGCCTTCAACGAGCCCGGCTCGTCTCTCTCTTCACGCACCCGCATCAAGACCCTCGCCTACGACACCATCCTCGCCAACGCCCGCTTCTTCGGAAACGACATCAGCAAGGTCCCCCGGATGGCTCTGACCGTCGGTGTGAAGACGGTGTTGGATAGCAGGGAAGTCATCGTTGTCGTTACAGGCCAGAGGAAGGCTCTGGCGTTGAGCAAGGCTATCGGTACGCTGCTATCGCTCGCTGAAATCCCCCATTCTCGCTGACTCTAGGTCGGTAGAGGAGGGTATCAACCACCTCTGGACCCTGTCCGCGCTGCAATTGCACCCGTGGGCCCTGATCGTCGTAGACGAGGACGCCACAGCGGGTGCGCAACCTTCCTTTCCGCTCCCACATGGCCCAATTGATTGTCCACTTCCGCATTTGTAGAACTGCACGTCAAGACTGTGAAATACTTCAAGTCGATCGAACGCGTGCAAGACGAGGTCGAAGCGATGCACGAGAAGTTCAGGGCGACGGGCGGGCAGGACATCACAGGTGGTCAGGATGCTTGAACCTAGACGATAGAACGAGAATGCGATGTTGAATATACAGTAGACCAAGCAGGAAAATACGTGTATAGTATGCGACAGTTGTGCAGTTTTTCCGTGGGCTTGGTCCCCGTGCGACATGCTAAACATAGGCCTTCGAGGAGATCGATAAGGATCTGTTATAGTGCTCACTGCTCTGTGCGCCTGCGTCGGTTGTCTCATCGTGCCATACTTCTCAAGATCTGGCCACATCGGGCGAGGGCGGACTGGATGGGGGCCTCGGGGCGACCCTCCGAAGTCAAGTACTTTAAATAAGCGGTGCTTATCGGAGTAAATAACTTGGGACGCTGGACTCGATAATCCTTTTAGTCGTAGTTCTCTCCCCGGCCGATTTAACTTGAACTCGCTCCCAGATGTCGCTACTTGTAAGTGAAGTCAACCAAGTTTGTGTGCGAGACTCCATGAAGCTGTCACACCCGTGATTCACGCCAACTTTATGTTCACAAAGGCTTCTGTCCAATCTGTGCTCTCGGGCTCTATTAGGTGCATGGTTATCCCTTTCTCAGCCAATATTGATCACTATTTCGCATTTGTAGCTCTTCTCATATACGACTACTTTCTTACACTCCAAGGCGAAGTCAGATGCTTTTGGAATGTCAGGTTTAGCAGCGTCACCGTACTATTCGTGATCAACCGCTACACGATTCTGATCTGTCGCATTCTCCTGGTCGCCCAAGACTGGAGAAATTGGCAGAGTCAGAGGCACTCCAGCTGTGAGTAATCTCAGCTTCACTAGAAAGTGTATCGGAGCGATTACAGATGAACATTGTGTAGGTGTGCCGGTATCCTCCGATCCAACGAAGTGCTGTTCGTGCTGGGACAGCTCTCTATTGCGAGTAAGTATTTCTCCGTAACTGTGGCTAATAGCGCACTCTTCTCACTCGTAGCAGTCATCATGACATTGCGCTTGTACACCATCTGGGCATGCCCGTGATACACACCGTGAGCCACACAGTTTCTGTTCCCCGAAGAAGTTACCAACGTTCATGTCTTAGTTCCATTACGCAACTTCTGAAGGCTGAAGGCCTCGTCGTGGCCCCAGCACCTTTTCCCGGCTGCATTCAGGTGGTACACCCGAATGTGGTAGCCCTGTGAGTCAGAATATGGTCTTTCGCGATCATCGTTCGCTCATTATATATATTCCAGCTGTGACCTCGTTATCTCGGATTGTTCGTTCTACAACACCTTACAGAGCTGACGTTTCCGGCTTATTCAGGTACCGCGGCCTTCTCTATGGTGCCCAACGCTGTCATCCTAGTCCTCACATGAGTTCGTATGGCAAACATCATGCGGTCCTTCAAACTCAAACTCAGGACTTCTTTGGATATGATGTTACTGAGAAACGGGACTGTCTACTTCTTGTAAGTTCCAGTCCACTGCTGTCGAAGCCGCATCTCAGCTCATGGTCATCCTCACCGTTCTAAATCTGGCTGCGATCACTGGCAAGATAAGGACCCAAAAGGAAATTAATCTCAGCCAGTCCTTCGCTTCTGTGCTGGGAACAGTACTGGACGTTTTCAATGAGTGGGCGAGTCTTCCATCACCAAAGAACTGTATTCCTGCATCTGATCACGCCCACCCCCCGCCGACGTCAGTCTGACTGCTGTCCTCATCTCCCGCTTCTTGCTCAACCTAGAAGTGTCTATTACGCTCCGGAAGATACGCCCCAAGACTCATTCCACGCATCGATGTCGTGTTCGAGAGCAGCGTAACAGGCAAAATGGGGGCACCCTTCACCCATTAAAGCGACATTCAAGACGACGATAATGACGAGGAAGAGTAGGTCTTTTCGTCGGATCCGTTTACCTTCGGACTCGAAGACGGGAGTTGAGTACAAATGATGTCTTTTCATAGATTTCTGGACGTCTGAGACACGAGGCCGTCAGAAAGAACGATGTGTGATCTCATGAACATGAGTAAGGATATGTGTGGTTTGCAGGTAGAACAAGCGTCCAGATTATATTTAGAACGAAACAGAGTTACTTACGAAGTACGTCCAATCACATCATTACTGTCCTTAGGCTGACAGAAGATACTCACCGCAATATCAGTATCGTCCAGTATGTGGAGTAATAAACTTGCCAGCCTTCCCAGGATCTATGTCACTGTCTGATGACTCGCTCAAATCGCTCTCACAAGGCCATCGTTTCTGCTCTATGAGATCCATCCTCGACATGATATACTCGCACTTCGCCACACCGTCATACAGCAAGCTGCGGCTGTACTTGGCCGTTCCTTGATCTCAAAGCGTCTGACCTGCTTTCATTGACGTCAAAGAGGCCGTAGTTGAGCCAATTCACTACTCGCGCTGGCGTGGTACAAACTCAGCATACACGATGTGTTCCTCGCGCTAGTGACACGCCGGCGACTGAGTGATTCCACCGTCGGTAGAAATGCAAGTAAGATACGAAGTAGTATTTAATATATTAACGCTCATACAAACCGTGGTAAAATTTGATATATTGACAACTTGTAAGATGTATAGCAAAATTCTAAATGCTATCGCACATTTTATTGTTTGGTAAAACTTCAACTACTAACGGTGGTAG
>SGPM01000562.1:0-11781 GCA_004802725.1 Antrodiella citrinella
AGCCGTTCAATCATCTAGTCGGCTACGGGCCGGCGCCAGTCGGTATCTAAACCGTACAAGCTGAGTAATGCCCGGCCGGCTTGTTGAGTTGGAAGACACCGGCCGGCAAGTAGAGGCTTACTCAGCCGGCTGGCGGCTGGCCGAGCCGCGGCAACACTAGGCCAGGATGTGGCATGGCAGGTGGAATTTTCCGATGGCGGCCAGGATGAATGGTAAGGACAATATCGTGAACGTCATCCCCTCTGCATCTGGTACTCCGACCGCTGCACAGATCGCGATGAAACTGGCGATTAGGGCGACCATGCGTGTTCTGAAGTTGATCTGGTACTGGCAATTGATATCGTACATGAATACGATACAAAGGAGAGACATCCAAGGGCGCATGGCGCTGAGGAGGGCCCAATCGACGTTCGCATACCTGGTAAAGGCAACTCAGTTGCACGGAACAAGGCCACGATACGGCTCACGTACCTTTCTCCTTTCTGCAAGTCAACCGTACCGCAGGGTGTCACAAACATGTGTCGTGCACAAACCACACTGACCACTCCAGATACGTTGCCCCAATGCCGTCGAAATCCCATCGCCACGAAATCTTGACAAGTTGACTTCTGCAGAACACACCTGCGTCAGCTAAATCATCTCCAAGAACCGCTACACCTTACCTCCGCAGCTTCAGCGCTGAGAGTCGCCTGATACTTCGTGAAAGCTCCCTCGTGCGCGTGATATGCAGCCCCTTCGGTCAATGGGAAGTCATTATCGTCCTTCCTCTTGTGCTTCGAGTTCTGCTGAAAGTTGCCATCTACACTGAGGTGCAGAGAATGGATAAAACTACGGGAATGTCAGTGGTGCGTTCTGACCATCGTTTGCCCGGACGCACCTCTCATCTTTCCGAGTTTTCTTCCAATTTGGATGCATGTTGACCCCAGGTTGGGGGCACGCAGGGCACTTCACCGCCAAACAGCCCTCCTTGAGCTTCCTCTCGGGGTTGACACCACTCCATTTGCACATGAGGAGAAACATATACTCGCGTTCGACGTGCAGCAATTCACGATATCGATCCTGAAAGTCAAATGTCAGTACGCGCAAGAACTTGGTTCATGATGAACTCACATCAACTTCCGCACTCCTAACGTTGTCCGTGAGTCTGGACAAGTATGTCAAGTAGTCCTTAGCGGGTACAGGACTTTGCGCGCAAAGTAGAGTGAATTGGCGGAGCATCCCAAGTGTGAAGACGGTGGAAGGCGTCACGCGGGTGGCACTGAAAAATCCAGCACGGAGCAGCTGAATGTCTTCCGCAACAAATCCGTCGTCCCTCGAGGAAGGATGGTTGCAGAACCGGAACTTCACGGTATGTATGCCGGATTCATGGACCACGGTGATGTCTCGTGTGCTCGTGGCGATCGTACAAGCGTCCCCGGAGTGCCCCAGATGCACGACCATGTCGAGTGATGTAACAGCTCGTCTGACCCAAAAGCGCAGCTTGAAATCCCATTCCTCGACAACATGCAAGAAGGCCCGACGGTGATCTTGCACAACACAGACCGAACAGACCGGAGATTGGAAGTAACACTGGGTGCATCTGTACAGGACATCCGCCGTCTGGTGGCATGCAGAACAAACACCGGTGTCCGGCCCCTGCTCGCGCCAATACATCTCTTCGGCGTACGCAGGTGCATCGTTGAGGAATTCTCCCATAACGTAGGAGGGCGACTGGCAAAGAAAGGGTCGGTGAACTCGCTAGATACCCTCCAGAAACAGTCACTGACCTGCTTTCTTCGCTTCTTTGCAGCCTCACTCTCGGCATCGTCCTGCCCTCCGGCCCCAGCCTCCCTTCTCATGTCTTCCAGCAGCGCACTCTCATCCGCCGACAGTTCGTAACCATCTTTTTCTGGAGAGCTCGGCGTCGCTGCACCGTCACTCCGCTCCGCCCTTTTCTTCATCAAGGCCGTCATCCCAAAATCCTTAGCAGTGCTTGGATCCACCTTGGCTGCAGTCCCCTTGAGCCGCTGACTGATCGAGCCTATCATCTTCGACATCGAGCCTCTCTTCTTCGACATGGTTCCTAGGAGTCAATGCTCAACATGGCGCTTTCCGTGTTAAATGTGTTACTTACAGGGTGAAGGTTCTATAGCGGAAGACGATGCGGACGGCAGAGGTGAGATTCAGATTATGTCGAGCGATCGTTGTTGGTCGATGACAAGGTCTGTTGTCAAGCTTACCACCGGATGCAAAGCAACGAGCGCTTGAGAACTTCACAATATCCAGCCGTGCCCGAAACAACATTCACGTTTCATAATGCCAAAGTATAGATAGATATCTCCTATACATTCTAGCCCAGGCCAGAGCGATCCGGTCAACAAACATTTGTAACCATTACCGTCGGGTGGTAGTCACCGGATTATCTGGTATGATGCCGAAATAACAAGATGCCGCCAGTTCGGTTACTTAGAATGTGAAATACTCGTCAGCGTACAACTAAGACGAGCTGTACGAATCATTGACCTGGCTGCTTCTGCTCCACGACTGATATCTGCGCGTAAGCAATGTCGCAGACTCAGAGACCCTGCTGTGTTCGTCAGACTCGCGGCCTGTATTTGCATGCACTGTCACTTTTCTTAGCATCGTAGAAGGAGAAAGGGGACAATCCAAACAACCTACGCAAAGAATAACACATACATCGGCATGATAGGGGGCCGTCGCGCTAGCGTATCTGAAGGAAGCAACGTCAATTGAACGGGGAAAACAACAATACAGTGACATACCTTTCGGAGCACCGTGGTGACACAGCTGTTGGGGCATCATGCGGCGTTGAACCGACGAGACACAGTGGCACGGACTGAACAGTCTGTAAACCACTGGACCCGGAGACTGACCAGTCCACCGAGTAGGTGCGGAGCCTGAACAGGCAGCGCCATTCGATTCGAGCAGCGTGAAACAGAATAAGTGTATCAAAAAAGGGGGATGCGATGCGCTGTCGACACGCGCGAAAACCCCGAAGGATTGGCGGTCAGGTTGTTCAGCTAAGCTGTTCAGCTGCACCCGGTCCGACGCTTGGAGTCAAGCCCTCACATCGTCCCGGGTTACATGACAGAGCCCGACGAAAGTGAAATATAAAAGATGATGACCGACAAACTTCTGGAAGCAGAGTGAGTGATGCGGAGCGGAATCAAAAGCAAGCACTCACAACTTTTGAGGAGTGAGATTCACGGAGACAAAACAGGTTCCGCCACAACACCTAAATGCTATCATTTGCGGAATCAACTGTGCATATTACCCCCACATGACATCACGAAAGCGATTAATGCCTTAGAGCTCATCCGAATCAAACACTTGCCTGTCAGTCTTCGCTGTTTGGGGTTCCAAGGGGGTGTGCACCTGGGTACTGGAGACTGGACGAACGGAGTCTCGTAGACTGAACAGTCAAACGAGAGCGGAAGGGAAAGCGGACGCAGAGTCTGCTGTGGAAGAGACTGAACAGTCTGCTTCCTCGCCGAATGTGGTGAATGACGAGGGCGAGGATGTCCAGCTGGGCCAAGGGGGGGTTGAAGTATTGAAGGTGAATGTAAGATCTGAATAGCAAGTAGTGGGAGGGAGGATACAGACGGTGAAGAAGGGCTTGGAGGAACTTGGAGGACGTGGCAGGAAGTAGCAGAGATGGTTGTTGGAAGTCCGAGTTGAACTCCGACTCCTCGCTTGCAGTGGGCGTCTTACATACTATTACCAACCTCTCTTCTCATTCCCTCGATATCGTCTCCAGGCTCTCCGTCCTGCTTCAAGCCCGTACAGATCGAAACTCGCCGACCACAGCACTCCGTCGCCACCAGCATATCGTCCTTGCCCCCTCGCACGCGTGTTCAACGTTGGCCATCCCCTTCCGCCCATTCCTGACTTGCCTGTCTTAGGCTCGTTGGTTTTGTGCATACCACTGCTGGGACTGTTTAGTCTCATCTGGGCTGTGATTGACT
The DNA here is from genome assembly GCA_004802725.1 of Antrodiella citrinella. Lineage (NCBI taxonomy): Eukaryota > Fungi > Basidiomycota > Agaricomycetes > Polyporales > Steccherinaceae > Antrodiella > Antrodiella citrinella. The sequence continues at coordinate 3,966 of SGPM01000562.1, forward strand.
TTGCGTCTTTCATTTGCACCTCGCCAATCGACCCGCCACGGTTCTCTGGCTCACCGCCCATCCTCAAAACGCACAAGTCGCTCTCCAGATATTCACGTGGTTCAAGTCCGAAGCCCTTGACTGCAAGACCGAAGCTGTGGACTGCAAGCCTGAAGTCTTTCATATCGGAAGTGGTAATACCTGAATTGGTACGTGCAACTTCTGACTGTATTCAATGAACTACTGCTCGTTGCCGCTTTTGCAGAGACGTCGCATGGAGTGATTGATTTTAGACGGTGTCGGTGACTTTGGCTGTTCTTTTGGTGATGGGTTTTCCAGTGGTGTTTCGCCCTTACTATTTGCTACATACTTTCCTTGGCTTGGGGATCTTCCCAGTTGTTTGCTTCGCTCTTCTCCCCTCCTCTTGCGTTTGTGTTTGTAGTTCCGCTTCGTAAGGCCTGCTCAGGCTTTGGATGGAGGTCTTGGTTGACTGTTCAGTCAACCAGGATCAGACATTGCATTTCATGGACTGCTCAGTCCGGAATGCGATGAGTATCCACTGGTACATATGACCCTGCCCTCGCTTTGTTGACACAGTGGTCTGTTCCTTCTTCATGTTTTTGTCGCCTGGGGTTCACAGTGTCCCTCCTTTGAGTGTTGCACGTTCCTTACAGGTACGCAAGTCCTCTTGTTCATTTCATGTGTTGGTGATTGAGATCAAATATTGCAGTTGGTTATGATTTTCAGGTACTCTCTCGTCTCGAAGCTCACGTCGGTTTACAATGATATCGTAAGTGGATGTCGTCTTTCTTTCCTAATGAAGCTGACATGTCTACAGTGAAGATGATCTACGTGACTCTCGGTGGAAACGTATCTTTGGGGAGGCTCTTGGGCCTGACCGTACGTCCAGTTTACCCGAACATAACGGTATAACACTGACTCTTCATTAGCACCTCTTCGCTTCCACGACGCTCGCTGCGGGAGTGCGACGGCGGACTGCAAATACATCGTCACCTCCCCGAACAGCGACTACGTCCCGTTGCCTGTGTACGGAAAGGTCGCTCTCAAAATATACTCAGACGGTCGTTTTGGAAAGCAAGATCCCATTCTATGGCCGCAGCTTTTCACGCCCGACAATCCTTGGATGGTAGCAATCAGACGCAAGCCAGACGACGCTCACGAGGACTCCGTCATGTGGCGGGACGTCATTCCTTCTGACTTCCGTCCCTCCGCGCCAGGCTCTTCGCTTGGGTCACTATCTTTGGAGTTTCTCGCCGATCTGAAACGCTCGGTGGACGCTGCCGCACGCAGGATTGACGGAGAGTTGGCCAGTCGAGGTGCAAACCCCAAGATGCAGTACTTCTATCTGAGTATGCAACAAGCTGTTGCCCGGTTGTCCCTGCCTGCGAGCTACCGCGATATGCTCCATCAGGTCGTTTGCGCTCAACGATTCTGGCTGTACGCCGAGGCGTTCATAGAGTTTTACCTCCGGCTGAGGTTGCCCATGGCGGAAGCGCATCCCGACACAATCCACTTGGTGAACCACAACTTGATGGGGGCGGTCACATCTGACCCAGCAACAGCGCAGGAGATGTATCGTTTGGGTGTCCCTATATGGTTTCTACGCACGCCAGCCCAATTTGACGGCACTAGTCGTCTTGGATTGGCTGTGGACGCGGTGCTGCCAAGCGCACTCCCCGCCACATCAGATGGACGTCTGATCTATGAGGGTGAAGCCGGACGGTACCACCTTTATCTCATCTACCGGCACTCTCATTTGTACTCGGACATCCCTTTGACATCCGTGGGCGTTCCCGCCCATTCTGTTGCTCTGGCGGCGACTGCTTCAGCCTCGCGTCCTTCCGCCTCGATGGCTGCACTGCCCTCGGTAGTTAGAACAACCCGCGAGAAACAACGATCGGCACCATGTGAGTAGCTGAGACTCATACCCGAGAACGAAACTGACGATTCCTGCGGAGCAGATGCCACGAAGGTCACTAAACATCGACCTGAGATGGGGCGCAACAAGTTTGAAGATCCCAAGCATGACTTCATGCCAGAGAGCATTCCTGCATGGCAGAAGGGGCTCAGCGAGGTGAATCGAGGTCGGGGGTCCCCAGGAAAGGCGTGGCCGTACTGGACGCCGGAGCCTGCGCTTTTGTTGCCCGACAAGGCGGAGCGGTGCGCAAGGTACCTAGAGAACTGGATCCGCGCTCGAGATGGGTGGTTGTATGTGCAGGCGAACCCTCAGGTGACTGATACGCCTGCCTTCGTGCCGCAGGAATGGCGCGAGTTCCTCAATCACAACTCGAAAACCGCTACTGAGCTGGAGGGAGAAGGCGAGGCGAGGCGAAGGAAGCAGGCCGTGCTTGCAGTCGTGGATCGAATATGCGGGTTGGAACGCATGTCCGCCGCACCCCTGCTGTGGTTTGGTCAGCCTTTCGTTGCTGGATTGCCCATGGCGAAAGAGGTGATCTGGGAGTTGTTCGAAACAGGGTTTCGTATCGAACTACATCAGCTGCACCTCCTGCTTCGTCGGAAGCCGCACTTCGAGGATCCGACAGCAGAGATGGCTTGGGAGACACTCGACCAAGGGCTCCTTTCTTCAGTCTTCCCGGACGATCAACTGCTTCGTTTGCAGGCTCTGCCCTCCGCTCGATCCGGCCTAGGTGCAGATGGTGTCCGTGCGCGCGCAAAGAGTCTCGACGCGCTGCGACGCGTTATGCGCACGTGGGAAGGTGCGCCGAAGGAGCTCATGGATGCGCCTTCGCTCGTGCAGCACCCATCTGACCAATACCTTCAACGTTTGGAGTCAATCATGGCTGGATGGTATGCTCAGGCGTTCTAGGAGAATGCTGGTCGTCCGCCCATCTTGCCTCATTTGTTCCCTCTTGTGTAGTAGTCGTGTTTCAGACAATTGTATCTTGTTAGACAGGACTGTTAATTGAAGTACTATGCTTGCTTATGACACGAGCGCGGGACCTAGCTACACTCAGGATTATCAAGGTCGAGATCAATCCAAGGGCGGTCTGTCTATGTAAATTGAAGGTGAGTAACAATTGCTTGGTATCTGAATCCATCTCACATTTCCGTAGCCCTCAACTCAGGTTTGTCCTCACGGTGGGCCGGCTATCCTTGACGCAAACCGCAATGTCTGTTCGAACGCGGGATCGGGATGTCACGCAATTAAGATATGTTATGATAACAATTAGTTTCGCGGGATAACTGTGACTCCCAATCCGGTGGCGCCGAAGAAGAGCATTTTACCTTTGCAGCCTCTCGATGGCGGATTCAAAGAACGTCATGAGGAAAGCGGAGAAGGAGTGGGTGCAGGCCTTGTTTGACTCGCCCGAGTATAAAATGTGGCGAGAGAAGATCAAGTAAGTGCATGTATCCTCCCGCAAGCTGATCTCGTTCTAACGGTTGTTAGGTCAAAGCAAGCTACGCACGCCCATGTGGCCAAGCTCATGTCTGTTGAGTACGAGAAGAGATTCAGCGCCCCGTTCCAAGAGGAGTCGGACGAGGACTGGAAGAAGAGGACGCAAAAGCATAAACCGAAATGGCCCGCTGAATCCCCCGAGGAGTGTGTCGCACGGATCGCAAACAGAGCGAAGGTGAGTCTGCTCGGGTCCCACCATAGCAAGGGCTGATTGGGCCAACAGTACATGACAAGATGGGTCGACAACGCTGTGGCCAGGGCATCAAAAGGATCAGAGAAAGTGCGAACCAATGACCTTCACTCGCTTCTCGCCATCCCTCTTGAAGAATCAGCTGACAGGAAGAGGTCAGGCTTTCAATTGTTCTGCAAGGAAGAGGGTCGGGGCGATTCAGCCACTCCTGGCGGTACGCCCGGTGGTCGGTTCGACTTGTCCAAATGGCAGGCTGACAAGAAGCTGCTATGGGATGCGTTACCTGAGGAGAGCAGAGAGGATTACAAGGCGCGCGCTGCGTCGATGGGCGACACGGTGCTCTTGCAAGATATCGCAGTTGAGCACCAAGATGAAGCACGTGTAAGGTAAGTAGTCGTCGTACTGTCCGTATTCACCTGTGTAAATGATACTACAGGAAAATGGATCAACTGGAGCTCGCCATAGCGCAAACGGTGACCCATTGGACCAATGAGACTGGGATGGGGATCCTAGTCTTGTGCGGCGGTATACGCACAGCAGGTGAACTAGCGGGGTTCAGGTAACGTGCCTCGTCTTGAGAATTGCCTTCATCATCTTGATCCGTCGTCTTAGCATAAGCTCAGAAACCGGCAGCTCTGACACCGAGGGTGGAAAGGATCCGTTCCTCAAGCATTGGGCTGCTAAAAACGTTGACTTGGGTGTTGAGTACGCCCATTTCATGATGAACCGACGACAGCAGGGTAAGTGCTCGTCTCGCTTTGGGACAGTGTTCTTGTCTCAACTTCAACTTCTACTTGCAGAAATGAAGGACGCTTCAAGCTCTTCTGATGCAAGAACAATGGTTTCTGCCGTCGCAGGTCCCTCAAACAGCCGGCCCGTTGCATCAACAAGCTCTGGAGGTCTCTCCAACGTACCGGAACGTACCGACACCTCCAACTGTGGCTCTTCCGCCGCTGGAAATCCTGCTTCTGTCGGGGGGGAATTTTCTACCGGGGGGGCGATGACTGCATATCCCGCACGCCAAGCCCTTCCCAACCTGAACTCGATTGCGGAGAACCCTGAACCACGCGAAGCAGACAACATCGCAGGACCGGATGAGCAAGATGATGGACCTCCTCAGCTGGACGTGAATGTATTCGAGTCGGCAAATCCGTCTGCCGAGGGGGAACCGGCTCGCTCGAGCTCTGAATTGCGACCATCTATGTCATCGGAGAATCCTCAACAGGGCCCTTCCAAACAGAAACCTCGTGTGAGTATTTGCATCGCTTTCCTTGTACGTTGTTGACCACGGACTGCGTCAGACCAAAGCCAAGAAGATTTTACCCCCTCCAGAAAGTGAATCCGATCGCAGATCAGGTAGGAAACGGACGACCTCGGAGAAGATGAAGGCTTACTTGTAAGTGTCGTACGAATTCTCGTGAGCGTACGTGAGTTGACGCCTGACTCGTTCAGGTCTGACATTGAGACCTGTTCTAAGCGCAAGGCAGCGTCGAAGCTACCGTGAGTGAGATCGCTCATATTACTCCAAGAAATGACCTAAGTTGCGGTTCAGTGACCAGCCGAAACGTGCGAGAAAGTAGACAGAACAGTAAGAAATGCATTAACATACGAGACTGGAAAACGACGGGGTGGTATGCGTGAGATGTAGCACGAATGATATTTATTTATTTAATCGTCAATTACGCCTCGATCGGAATGGAGACCATGGCAGAGGCCATGAAAAATTTTCGTCTTCGCTCTTGTCGTCAATATGGTTCCTCCCAAGGTTCCGTTGGTCTATCTGCAGCACTTCAAAAGGACTGAGGACATTCCATTCGATTGCCAAGAACCGACAAAGCAATTCGACCCAACCGTCCCTCCAGTCAGCAAGAAATTGGCAAGGTTGTGCAGAGAAGCCTCTGACTCCACCGGTCCAATGCCTGCACCTCAACCTTGCACAAACCCAGGTTGCAAGAGCCTAAACCCTGCGAAGGTCAAGACGGGATGGTTGCCTCATTGGCAGGGAAGATATATCTGCGTAGTGAGTATCGTGCAGTGATTGCTCTTGCGAGATGTGCTTTGAACATTTTTTCTTAGTGTAATTGTGGCAACATGTGGGTGGTCGGCAAAGTTCCCGAGCGTAAATTCATCGTCAAGATCGAGGACGCAAGGGAAGTAGACATGTTCTACTATCGCATACAAAAACCACATTGGGAGGCGAGAAACGAGGTCAGTCGGTCTCCTGCTCGTGAATTTTGACTAACCTCATCCTTTATGTCAGCTAATGAAGCGAGATCCGAACTTTTATAAGGATATGGTGAGTGCTTCGGAGGTATTACTAGCACGGTGCTGACATTGGTGTACAGCAAATCACCAAACCGTACAAAGGGCCGAAGGCTGGGAGGATGACTCCGGGGAGGCCCAAACTTATCGTAAGCAGGCGAATCCACCACGCCATCTAGCTATTGATTTGACATGTCCCCAGCGCGAGAGGTACGAGGCCGACCTTGCCGCTGGGGCCACCGGAAGTACCGTTACCGTTGACGATTATGTCTCTCCAGAATATTTCGACGATGTGAGTACGCAAATTACCGCGCGCGTTGCATACATTGAGCATGAGATTAGGTGCTTGACAACGTCCTCCAGCAAAGCTCACAAGAGGCCACAAATACGAGCCAGAGCAAGGGTTCGTCGAAGACCGGTGCCAAGGTTGTTGAGATGGATCCGGTACGCAGGTATACTCAGCGCTGCATCGAAACTTGACTCAGCGTCCTCTTAGCGTGTTATATCGGAGTCCGACTTCGTCAGCCCGGAGAATTACAACGACGTGAGTACGCTAACACGTGTCCACCTTGCATGTATTCAATGTACACCCAGGTGATCTTCAACGTCATTGAGAACAGCTCCCAAGAGGCTACAAGTAAGAGCGAGGGCAAGGGCAAGGGCAAGGTGGTTCCGAAGATCGCCGAGACAAAAACGGTACGCATGTAGACTCAGCGCCGTTAGCATGTCCTCATACGTCGCCCTCTTCGCACCAGGCCGCCGTCATTACGTGCCCCGATTTCGTCACTCCAAGTAACTTTGACAAGGTGAGTATTCTACGTGAACTGCTCCGCTCGCCACATCAAGTTGACCGTACGAGTAGGAGGTCGACAGAGCTGTCAAGACAACCTCACAAGCCAATAAAGCTCGGCGCACGGGGAAGAACATTGCTCCAGCTCTGATCAAGGTTCGTGATTTCATACCCCGCAGAGATCTCGCGCTGAGTGCATTACTTGTCGTTCTTCAAGGAGGGAACCATTGACAGACCGGTTAGTCTGGTTGATCTTCACTTGCACATCTGTTGAACTGACTATGGTTCAGTATGTCGTAGACGACGACAACGACAACAACGACGACGTCATCGTCTTACCAGAGTCGGGTCAATGTACGACGAAAGCCTCTTCTCGTAAGGTGAGGTTTGCAGATGATCGCGCGCATGAGAGGAACTGACGCAGGATTCCAGAAGCGTGCAATCGAGGAAGATGTCGGAGGGATTTCCGCCAAAGTATTACTCTCTCATATCATCTATGTGGCACTGCTCAATATGTTCTACTCAGAAATACAAGGCATCCTCCTCTACGATGTCCGCGGATAAGACGGGCGTCGTGAATAGCTCCACACGCGTGTACTTTTGGAGCGCGGTATGTTCTCTCAGATCTGTCCTGATACGTGGTTCTGATAATGGACTTCATAGCCCGATCTTTTGGTGAAAACAATATACGGTCACAAGGAAGGCATGGACGATACTTACCTTACAACGCTTGAGGAATTTTGCAGGCTTGCTCGGATCCATCCAGACACCCCGCTCGAGACTTCTGAGCTGAACTTCGGTGAAAAGTGGGTAAGACGCCAAGCGAGAAATGTCTTGGTGACATCTACCTGTCTCGCCCTGCGTTTACCGGGCGTTGAGCCATCCCGGGCCACTGTGTTAGATGCAATCATGGAGAGTTAGATAGCCAGCGTAGAAGCGAAGGACTGCGGGAGTCCAAATAAGATATACCACTTCAGGGTACCTCCCTGGGTACCTCAAAGGCCTAATGTAAGTATCTAAATAATTGACCTTTGTGGTGGTCTAGGGAGGCCAGTGGACAGTTGAGTGGCCTTGTTGTGGCCACTTGGGATGGTCAGGTGGGCCACTTGCCCTAAGTCTCAAGTGGCCAAGTGGCCTTTTGTGGGCCACTTGTGGG
>SGPM01000563.1:5000-11769 GCA_004802725.1 Antrodiella citrinella
CCGTCCGGCGTAGCATAGTGTGTAGTGGTGTTGTAGTGGATCTGCCATTCATCGGAGTTCTCTTCATCGATCAACATTACACCGCATTTTTTAATGCCAAGGGCCATGCCCCACTTGACACCCCATGCGTGTATACGGTCACAGAAGATCTTTGCTTGCTCAGACGTCGCAGCTAGTGCCAGGACGTCGTCTGCATATTTGCCTCCAGGACAGCGCGCTGCTAGGCCGGGGACTTTAACCCCAGCATGCGCTGTTTCTTTGAACAGAAAATTAATGAATATGATGAACAGGATTGGGGACAGGGGGCAGCCTTGGCGTGTGCCCCTCTTCATCCCAAACTCGCGTGTGGTGTACCCTCCTGCTCGTACACTCATAATTGATCCTCTATACACACTCTTGACGTATTCTAGGAATCGTCCTCGTACTCCCATATGATCCAGGATCCGATACAGCGCTTCGTGACTGACCTTATCAAAGGCCTTTTTGAAGTCAACGAATACTGCATATGTTGGCAGACCCTTTATCGAACGCCTCCGGATGATTTCAGCCATGGCGATATATTGAGCCACCGCTTCCTCGCCGCGTCTGAATCCAGCCTGTTCTTGTACAAAGAAGCAGGATGCTTCGCATTGAGCTTGTAGGCGTTCTGCCATTACACTTAGGATAATTTTTTGAACCACAGATATGAGGCTGATGCCTCGGTAGTTATTCATATCCTCTGGGTCGCCAGACTTGAAGAGATTACACACTTGCACTTTGTTCCATTGTTCTGGTACATGACTAGAGCGCCATGATTTTTGCAGCAGCGGGAACAATGCTTTCCCCATATTTGTGAGTGGGCTGTGGGGAAGTTCATCCGCTGGCAAGTCGTGCCGAATATATTCCAGCGTATGCGCACGTGGATTATTCAAGGAGCATTGGAGTTCACACTCTTGCGAAAGCATTGCTTTGAGTAGATTGACGTGTACTCCATCAATTCCTGGTGTGGTGTTTATCTTCATACGTCTAATGGCGACCAGCGTTTCTGGCCAGCTGAAATCGTTGTTCATTCCGGGCATGTCCTCTGCGACGGGCGTGATAATGTCAACATTTTGCCAGTGAGCAGCATCTTGCGACTCTGCAGAGTCTGCATTTGCTAAGTCGTCGTAGTGTTCTGCTATGGCATTGAGAATGTCGTTTTTATGGACGCATAGTTTTCCCCTCTTATCCTTGATTGTAGGGAGGGGGTCTGCATCATTATCGTGCCGCACTTTAGCTTTTAAGCGTGCCCAAACCTTCTTGAGGTCGCATGCGTTGGCGTCTGACATGGTATCCCTTATCTCTCTCATCTCATTTTTTTGGAGCCACTGCGTCGATACCTTGTTGTACCGTCGTTGTGCATATGAGAATTGTTTTTGTAGAGTGTGGGATATCTCAGAGCCGGCGAGGTTGAGCTGGGTAATTTTTTGAGCTAGCGCATTTCTCTTTTTCAGAGCACGCGCGACCGAGCCTGGCATTTTAATGGAGGCTCCACTTTTGGTCTTCTCAATTCCATACTCAGTGCTAAGCTTATTCGTCAGAGTAGTGAAGCGTCTGGTAGCAATATCGAGGTCGTTGTCATCTTCCATTTCTTCCACTGGGAGGACGGACCATCGGTTGGAATTCACCAGTTCAGCGCCATATTTTTTAATGGCGTAATTGTCATACGTCTTTGCAGACGATTGGTCCATGACGGGGACGGTAGTAGATTCCCTCATTCGAACTACTAATGGTCGGTGATCACTGATAAGGAGGTCTCTTCGTACTCTAGGGCGTCGTAGTATGGCCGTTGCTCCGACCGATACTACAAAGTGATCTATGGGGCGTGCACTGCCTGTCTTAGGGAATCGCGTTGCTGCGGCTCCAACAGGTTTGAAAATGCTCATTCCCGAGATCGCTGGTAAAAGGACAGCCTCTATTTCCGTTGGCATCATGTTCCAGTCTCCTAGAACTATAATCGGAGCCTCCTTGTCATTGCGAAGTATTTTTTTGGTGACTTTCAGGACTTCTTTTATGCGCCTCCTCCTTTCACGCACAAAATTGCCACCTGAGGGTAAATACAACGCGATCAAATGTACTGGAACCTTAGTTCCTGACAGGCCTATGATCTTGATATGAATGTATCGGCCATCAACGCGCCCTATCTCGTACGAAGAAAGGTGGTGTTTTATATATACATTCTGTCCTCGGAACCCGTCTTTCCAATTCATGGTGTAGGTCTTGTAGCCTTCTATATGCACCTGGTATGCGTGTGGGGAGATGAGCGTTTCTTGAAGCGCGCAGATACTGACGTGTGTTTCTTCAAGAATATTCTTGACTTCAAGTATCTTCGATCGCAGCCCATTGACATTTAATGTCATGATACTATCCGTGCGCGTCAGAGGGATACATGGTTGGTACCCAGTATCCGGTCGAGGCCGTTCCCGGTCTCGCCATTCACGCCACACATCCAGTCTCCACATACTGATAGCTCTACTACGGAAATCAATGCCGGGTCTAAGGAATCCTGCTGCCTTGGTTATCTTGACAAACCGCGGCGTTCTGTCTCTCGTCATACTGCGTAGGGTGCGTATGATCCCGGCGGTTGCACTTTGGTCAATTACGATATCAATTCGTTGTGGTTTGAAGTGGTGTTGTACCTTCTTCATTGATATGATTTTATCGTAGACCTCAGCGGTAAAGCAGGCTTTCAACTCTGCTTTTATTTGGGGTATATTCGCTTCTCTTGTATTGAAGAGCACAAATGTCGTCCCACTCGCCTTTGTTCGGACAAAGTTCCTTGATAGCAATTTGTTGACTAGGTCGGTCTCTAATGTCTCAGGAGAAACATAGGGGACGCCCGTCTCCTCAGGTGGGGGAGATCCCATATTGCCCGGTTGATGATTGATTGACTCCATGAATTGTAAGGGTAAGAAAAAGGGGTGCAAAGCATTGAAGAACGCATCCACTTAGCGGACTACTCTACTGTCGGGCGTGATCAGTGATATAGGCGTCCAAGCTTCAACTCTCCACTACTACCACCAATCAGTAACATGCAGCACTTTTGCGGGAAACCTTCCTTCAGGCGTGGTTGCTGGGGAAGGGGGCGGGCACAAGGCAGTATTTTAAATGAGTCCAGCTCATTAAAATTAAAGGCCCCTCTTCCGTACAATTTATTCCGGCTCAGCTGTCACATTAAAGACTCAACACAAAGAGGGGTTGTGGGCCCGCAGCCATGTTGGACTGCTAGTATGATTTTTGCATTTTAAATCATGGAAAGGCTTCATGAGCCATACAAAAATGTCTGAGTTGGTACAGACAGGCATTATTTAATGCATCACACACAGGCAATATTTTATTGCCATACAGACAGACATTTTTTAAAGCAGATGTCATACAGGCATTAAAAAATGCGCAAACAGGCAAGCCTTCAAATTAATGAAGGTGATGCATCTCTTATAATAAAGGGGGGGCATCAGAGGATGTCAATTTATTTTAATTCACTTCTCTTATCTTGAGGTGAAGGCTTCAGTCCTTTTATTATTGGGGAGTCATTCATCAGGCCAGTCTAGAGGAGACAGTATGCAGATGATGATATTAAAAGGGGCACAAAAAATCCAGTACTACAATAAAGACCCCAAGGGCTACAGCAAAAGGAGGGGGAAGCAAAGAAAGTCAAAGATAGATTCCTTAAAAATAAATTCAAGCATCCTCTCTCTGCTTCTTGGAGGGTTTCCTCTGCTGGAAATTGTTAGCCCTCTTAGCACCTCTACCCCTACCCCCACCACCAGATGAACCCTGAATAAACTCCCCCTCTTTAATCTCCTGAAGGCCAGAAGTGGGGGGAATGTGAGGCTGAGAAAAGCTCCTGTTATCAGGGCCTCTGTTGTGGCCCCTCATGCTGGGCTGAGGCCCCCTTGAGGGTAAAGGCCTAATATCTCTGGGGGCAGAGAGAAAGTCCACCTTTCTCTGCAACTCATCAATCTGAGCCCCTTGATCAGCCACAGTGTGCTGAAGCTCAGAGTTGAGGGTCTCCAGAGTGGTAGTTCTGGCCAATAAAATCTTCAGGGTGTCCTGGACATTTAATTTGGGCAGCCTTCAAGAGATGTAAATAAAATATATGCACAGCAATAAAATATTCTGAACTCACTGGGTGCTGAAGACCAGCATTCCTCCTTCCACAGTGGGGGGAGGGAAGGCAGAGTTCCTTGCATCCAAGAGATACTTGTAGGTGGGGCACAGCTTGAGATCATGAATGGACCTGGTCAGGTCAGGAAATCTATGGCATAGGCCACAAAAATCCCTGAGTGATGCTCTGAGCAGGGGAAGGCCTGAGCCTTCTTTGATGTCAAAGCTGTCCTTATGGTCGCTTTTTTCCATAGAGAGCACCCAGGTAGAAACATTTGTACCAGGAACCCTTCAGAGTGTTCAGAATATATTTCAGATAATAAAATGAATTTAAATGAGCTCACTGGAAATGGCTGAGCTCCCAGAAAATAGGATCTCCAGAGGCCTCTAGAATATGTGTAGCATGCTCCAGGGTGAACTCTTTGGGGGACAATTTAATGTTCAGAGTCCAGGCCTTATTTTTGTGAGCCATGGGAATACCTCTGGGAGGCAGAGAGGGATTGGTGTTGAGATCTAGGACCACAAAGAACAGGAAGTCCTCATGTCCAGGCCACTCAGTGTGGTATGTTTTCTGAACATGGGGAAGCATTGCTTCCCTATCCAGAGATGTCACCAATATTCCCCCTACACATAATAGATGCATGAATAAAAGAGAGCAGACTGTGATAATAAAATTAAAGTGCATACCAGTAAAGGCCTTTACTTCCACATTGTTGGAGGAGGGCTTCATGATGTTCCCTAGGACTCTAGTAGTCAAGAAGGGATTGTCCTCCTTGCTGTTTGAGTTCAAAAAAAGAACCACCCTGCAGAGCTTCTGGTCAAGAAGGGCCTTGACAGCCAAGTCTCTGATATTAGAGGGTATAATCATGGGCCCATTGGGCACACCAGCAATAAAAGTCTTTGTGGTCAGATACTGGACCAACTCAATGTCATCAGGGGTGACAACAGGGGCAGCTTCAGAGGTAGCAGGAGAGGCCATTTTTTGAAGGAGACAGGAGGAGAGTACTTGAGAATAAAAGGCTTTGAGTATTGCAGAGTGGGGTGAGGAATGTAACATCTCATCATCTGTACTTATATACAGCACTCACAATGTACTGCCATTTTTATTGTTCTCATTGTTCATTGTTCTCTGGTTTGGCCTCCTTTTATTTGCGTCCCATGGCATTATTTTAAGATCCCATTGTTCAGTAACCAAACTTGACCAAACAAAGCCCGTACAGCCTTTTATTTTATTGTTGAAGGTAGAACAAAAGATCTTCTATTGCTTATTGTTCTGGATGAGATAAATACAAGAAGTCTAGCGAGGCAGCCTTGCAGAAGGATTGGAGTACTACATGAGTCCCCACCTATTACCGCATTTCACATTGGCCTCACATCTCGACATTCTTAGTCTATTGGGGCGGCACTACAAGAGCACCTAGTGGTTCGACGTATTTATTGTTCTCAATTAAAGCATTCAATCATTTGATTTGTTCAAACTTTCTTTGATTCATCACAATCCGCTTTCAATCCGATCTTACTGGATCACAATTTTCTGAAACAATGCACGTACATTTATTTGTCAAACATCCTCGACGCATGGGGCGAGCCATTAAAACAGACATAACAAAGCATATAAACAAAGCTGCGAGCATTGCTGTTCACGCTATACAAAAATATAAAACCGAGTCACAGAAACGTAACCGTATATACGTACTTACAGAGACATAAAAGTCTTGAGGTGTCTCATCACTAATACCGCAAAAGCAGACTGAATCGTATTAGGAGGCTCAGGGGGCTCTTTCTCTAGTGAGTAGAGCGCCAACTAAACATGCTATCACGGATATCAGTGCTTCAAAGCCAAACATACAAAGTCATACTGCCTACCCTTAACAGGTAGGCGCACATTCGTCGTTCAAAGCTCGAATCTTCTACACCTCTTTTTATTACTAGTATATTGTTCAACTAGGGGATCATTAGCTACCACAGAATAAATCCGTAGCACCCGGTAGCACGACGTGGACGTTGACCCCGTAGGAGACATATGCGCTGCATTAGAAATAAAATCAACGATGCTAGAGAATATATGGGACCTGCTAGAACAGCAGACCCCCTCGAGTTTTGTCAATTCCATCTCATCGCATGGCAAGATATAAATCCGACGTTGACTTCCAAATGATACTATCTAAAGATTACGCCCAATAGAACAAAGGGGTACCTCGAGCGTTCTCACCGTACAATCAACATAGGCCAGATAAAATCAAGCTGCACACATCTCCCAGCATATAATATTCAAAGGAACTGGAGATCAGTCCCATGTGCAAGGCACACATAATCCACATGCAATAAAGCACACATAACTGCGGTTATGAGTACGACCAGGTGTGAAACTTATTCATTCCCTTGGATTTTCAAGGACTGTCAGGAACGCACCGGACCCAACAGAAGTGTTGAGCTCTACCAGCCATTGAACCCTAGCTCCGGACAAACCGATTTCAGGGTGGCAGACTGTTAAGGAGAAAAGATAACTCTTCCCGGGGCCCCTGCCAGTGTCTCCAAGTTCATTTACGTTGCCGTTAAAAATCCACATCCTGGTTCCGGAATTTTAACCGGATTCCCTTTCGATAGGTGGCATGAAAATCACGCACTTTGAAACGGAGCTTCC
>SGPM01000564.1:0-11757 GCA_004802725.1 Antrodiella citrinella
GCCGGCCGTGGTGCTCTAGGACCTTGTGATGGCTGCGCTTCTGGGAAACACCCTCAGAGTCCTTTCCCTGATCAGGCATCTCGCTCCGACTCTATCCTCTATCGTCTCCATATGGATCTCCAAGGTAAACTCCCCCGTTCCCTCAAGGGGTACGAGTACACCCTCGCCGTCATTGATGATCATTCACGATACGGCTGGAAGGAATACATGAAGACGAAGGACGAGACACCCACCCTGATCAAAGAACTCATCACGCGCCTCGAGAACCTCACCGGCTGCACTGTAAAGTGTGTTCGTACTGATGGTGGCGGCGAATTCAACAATGCCGAACTCGAAGCATGGTTCAAGTCAAAGGGTATCACTCACGAGAAGTCAGCTCCCGACACTCAGCAGCAAGACGGTGTCTCTGAACGCTTCAACGGCACGACGCACAGATCCGCGCTCTCTATGTTACACGAGGCAGGACTCAGCGACGGTTTTTGGCCCGAAGCTCACGAGTATGCATGTCATGTTCGCAATTGTTCCCCATCTCGCGCTATTCCCAATTCCACCCCGCACGAAATGTTTTTTGGCACAAAACCTGACGTCTCCAGTCTACGGGTCTTTGGGTCTCGTTGTCACGTCCGGGTGGATCCGAGCAATCGCAAGAAGACGTCGGCCCATTCAGTCGAAGGCATCTTCTGCGGATTTGCGCGCGGATACAAGGCTTACTACATTTGGATTCCTTCACTTCACAGGTTTTCAGTCTCGCGCGATGTCATCGTGTACGAGAACTTGTTTGGAATCAAGTCTGTGACCACGTCTACCCCGTCTTCTCTCCCTCATGATCCCCTTGACCCCTCTCTTCCCTCATTCATTCCTACTCCTTCATCTGATCCTGATCCCCCTCGCCACACCTCATCCGAGTCTACCGATGATGCACCAGACGGGCTCCTGAACGCAGAAGTAACCCACCCAACAAGGGGGGTACTCCAGGAGGAGGACACCACGCAAGGGCGTAAGTAGAGGAGTCGTAAGGGTGGGCCGAGGACCTAGGAATAGAGTAGAGTAGTCCGGTGATGTTCGTGTTTCGTCCGAGATGACTCGCGCAACGCCCGGTGACCTTCGAGGCCGTACGAGCTTAGTACCGAAATAGCTACAAAGCCTGCGGAGAAGTACTAGACCGCGCGGAATGGCTATGGCGTGACTAGCTGACTGATAAAACGCGATCGATAGGGTCCACGGAAAGTACGAAGCTGACAGGAATAGGTCCGAGAGTGTCCGGACCGATGGACGATAGGGGCCGCGGGCGATATTGCGAAGATAAAGGAAGGGGACGCGGGACGATAGCGGTATATCGAACAGCGAGCAGAGGTGAAAACACGGCGTCGAGAGGTTCGTAAACGCAATGGGGTCGCAGTAGAAGGTGAACGCAGTAGTAAACGCAGTAGAACTCGGGGCTTGTTAGAAACGCAACGCAACACAGTAAACGCAGGATAACCAAAGAACGCAAAAGGGGGTCGCAATAGAAATATACGCACGCGGTTCGCAGGGGTTCGTGAAATCTTCGCTCTCACAGGTATTAAGGGGGAAAAGGGGAGGGGGATCTTCTTCTTGTTCTAATGTACATAGTGCGCCTACTTATAGTAGGTTACGGACTATTCAAACCGGTAGCTACGAGAAAGAGTTGGGAAGTAAGAAATAAGACAAACGAAAGTGTCCGAGAAGGTACGAGAAAGGTCCGGAAACTACGATACAATGTTCGAGGAGGATACGATGTACGAACGGGGGCGTGAAAGAAGGTATCGGAGGTGGATGTATAGCTCTCGCGTGGCTCCGGACTATGCGCGGATGGGAGTTCGGGGTCTTCGGACCTCGCGGGTGATGCGCGGGTCATTCGTCGGGATGTGCGGACGTGAATACGAGTCGAAGTAGCGGACGAGAAGCCTCCGAAGGTGCCGAGGTAGGGGCGGATGGGTGCTAGTCGGTGCGTAATAGCAGCGCGCGGGTACCAACGAGAATCGGAGCTCATCAACGGTCGGAGTGCCATGCGTCTCGTATAGTCGATTCTTGTGCTTGATGTTGGCCCGTCGCGCGCGAGTGATGTGTCGACCGCGCGCCGCGTACTGAGGAGGGGGACAGCTGCCGGAATGGTTGGACATGGTTGCGGGATGTTCTGGAGACTCGATACGCGTTGCTCGGTATATGGCGGACAAAGTAAGAGATAAGACGAACAAAAGTGTCCGAGCAGGTACGAGAAAGGTCCGGCAACTACAATATGATGTCCGAGGGAGATACGATATAGGAACGATTGCACGAATCGCGGGTGACGCACGGGTCGATCGTCGGGATGCGCGGACGTGAATATGATTCGAAGTAGCGGGTGAGAAGCCTTCAGAGGTGCCGAGGTAGAAGTAGATGGGTGCTAGACGGTGCGTAATAGCGGCGCGCGGGTACCAGCGAGAATCGGGGCTCATCAACGTACGGGTACACAATGCTGGTGAGTCCTGGGGTACTGGTCTCCTGCTGCAGAGGACTGGTACCAGAAGTGTATGCTCAAACTGGTGGCTGGGGAAGCGAAGCCGCTCAATGCCATGAACTGGCGAAAGTCCCTGCGCTTCTATTACTCCAAATCACGTTTTGTTCAGAAAGGTGTCACCAAGCTCTGTGAACACTATATTGACCACTGTATATGACTGGTTTGTTTTCGTCTCATCGCGAATTTGCTTGGAATGAACCAGAACGGTGTATTCATATTGCTCCACATGTACTTGTATACAGCATGCCTATAAACCTTGTTTTGTTCCATACATACTGTCACTGTGCCTCAGAGAAAACCCTTCCAAGTTCCTGGCTTCGCCCCACTCTGCTTCAGCTCCATCAGAGTCATCCGGTTCCGCCATATGATCATCTCATCCAGAAAGAAGTTGTAGTGGATAGGCTTCATCTCTCGGCAAATGGATGCATAGCGGCCCATCCAACTGTTGTGCTGTTCTGCAGCGGACGAGTTGAAAAACCAGCCCCCCTCGGGCTTATGGAGTTCGGGAAACTGAGCAGGGTTGCAGTTCTCTTGACAGAACGTGTCGGATTTGCTATGCTTGCAGTTGAAATGGAAAACATCCACAGGGAGCAAAGTGTGAATGAACAGTGGGTCGCCTTTGACCACCTGTGTCAACTTGCAGTTGGTATCATAGAATATGACCTCGGGCATGGCCCCGTTATCATCATACACTCGATGAACAAAGTCCTGCCAGAGAGAGAATGTGAGCACCCGGTGTCTGTGAGTCAGGTCATGACCAATCTTACCGCCACAGAATTGAGACCCTCTGCTCCAAAGAAGGTGACACGAGCTATGATCATACCGCATGGGGCAACGATGACCTGCTCGTTGTGGGTGCGCTTCCGTCCGAACTGGGCCTTCATGCGACGACCACCCTCGGTTGGTGGTTTCTCGGAAGTCGTCTTCTTACTTGTCTTCTTCTTCGTTGCCTTGGTGGACTTCGTGGACTTGCTCGTCTTGGTGGACTTGCTCGACTTCTTTGGTGGGTTTGGGGGCTGGGTCGTGCCCTGATGCTCGTCTAGAACTTGAACGGGAGCGGCGGCGGTGACTTCCTCTATGATCGTCTCGAGCTCGTCTAGCAGAGCTGCTTCAGAGGCCTCCTCTCGAGTCATCGACGATTTGAGGGCGCGGGCAGCCTTGAGCCTGTTCTGAAGCTGGAAGAACGCCTGACCCCGCTCCTTGGATACTCTCTCCATCTCCTGATGTTGTGGGTCGCAACAGGCGAGACTGCCATCGACCACTGGTTCAGAGCAGTCCTTGACAGAACAGATGGAGTTCTGGTTCGCGTGGTTGGGGCAGAAGCGATGTCGCTGGTTGGCCAAAGGAACATGGCAGTTCAAAACACC
Organism: Antrodiella citrinella; assembly: GCA_004802725.1. Taxonomy (NCBI): domain Eukaryota; kingdom Fungi; phylum Basidiomycota; class Agaricomycetes; order Polyporales; family Steccherinaceae; genus Antrodiella; species Antrodiella citrinella. The sequence goes on from SGPM01000564.1 coordinate 3,886, forward strand.
GCAGCATGGGTGGCCGATAGTGATCCCGTCCATGACAACACAAGATATCTTGTCTAGACAAGAGGCCAATCAGAGAGACAAAAGGGGGTGCTCGAGACCTCAACTTACCAATTCCGCCATCCTCGCGCTCGTAGTAGCGGGTGCACTTGTTGCATCTATGCAAGACGTCGGGAAGTCCGTCATTTTGGATACGTATGTTCCGCGCCTCCATCGCAGCCGTGAAGCGTTCTTGTTGATCTCCTCCGTCTGGGACTTGCAAAGCGGCCGCGCCGGTGGATATGATATCACTGAGTAGGCTGAGAAGCCAGAACGATTGCCAGACTTGGGAACTGGTGATCCTGGTGCTGAACTGGTGTGATCGGAGTGGGTCGCCGTCGTCGTTGTCATCAGCAGCAGTGAGCATCAGGCCATCCGCGTTGTATGTATCAGCAATGGCCGACCCAGAAGACCTAGGTGATGGCAGAGACGATCAGCTGGACGTTCAGACATCAGGAGAGATATAGAAGAATCTCACTGAATCTTCAGGAAAGAGTGCCTCCAGTGCACGACGAGCATGGCTTCAGCATACTGATGCTCTCCGATGTAGAGAAACTTTGGAATGTCGGTGTTGGAGTAATAGAATCGGGTGCCACCATGAGTGTAGTAGTTATGGTGGTACACGGTACGGCACTCTGGTAGTACGACAACGTCAGCTTCGGGGAGGGTCACCAGAGAAGTATCACATACCCCTGCATGTAAGAGAGACGTCGTAGCCCGGCACGGTGCCCGTCCTGGTAAACACTGAGACCTGCTTGAACGTCTCCGTTTTCAGTGTTGTCTTTGCTTGGCTGACCGAACAGGCCTTGCCGATGCAGAAATGCGAGGGAGGATAGAAGCGGAGAGTTGCTGTGCATCTCTTGATGAGTGCAGGTCAATATAGGAGTCGGAAACGGTGGACGTACTCAATCCAGATTCATATCCACCGTGGCGTGCAAACATGACCTCTGGGGAGGCTGTCAGACATTCGACGAGTGCGTCATCCCAGACCATGTCCTTGAGCTCGGTCCAGCAGGTGCGTATATCCTGAAGGGATACGTTGATGGTCCTTGCAAGAAGTGTGCTGATCGAGTCCGGCAAGAATGCGGGTGGACAGTCGGGAGCATTGTGAGTCGTGCGCTGGGAGAGCAGGATGTCGTTCTTCAATACAGCAGCGTGTGTCACGAACAGATACAACGACTCGAAAGAGAGCTTGGACAGGAGCTCTGGATGAGCTTGCAGACGGCACAGGAGGTTCACGATGGGGTAGCGCGGCGCAGACTCGGTGGACATCATGAACGTGTTCTTCAGAAGAAGATAGAAGGGTGTCGCTTGGGGGGTGGGATGGAGGTGGCGCGAGTGTGTGTGTGAGGGTCGGGAACAAGAGGGATGTTGGACTTAGGGCTCTTAGGGGGTTCAACGACGTCCTTTCCTCCAATTCACGATCGAGTGATCGACGCTTCCATCGGAGACCCACCATACAAGGAGAACCAACGATCGTGAGGCGACTTCACAGACGTGAGCAGGTTACCCTCAGCATGCCAATACAGTGCCGAAATTCAGCATCTGCACTGCATTAATGAGGGTGCAAGGAGGAGGAGGAGGAGCGGTCGGCGCTAGAACCGTCGCATGTGATCGAGATCCCGCCAGATCCCCGCCGATCACTTCCCGATTAGGAAACCCCGACACGTCCTGGACCGTCCTGGACACTGCGGCGGGTGTCCTGGACGATATGGCGGGTGTCCCGGACGATATGCAGAGCGTCCCGGACTAAAACACGCTGTCCTGAACTGTCCTGGACCGTCATGAACCGTCCTGCACTGTCGTGGACAAAATGTCGTGGACTGGCTCGGACATTTCGACCTGACTCGGACTGACTCGGACTAGCTCGGACTAGCTCGGACTGACTCGGACCATCCCGGAGTCCACGACAGTCCGGTTCCGGACGTCCCGGATTGTTCACAATACGAATGCCCTCTGATTTTCGGAAAGTCCTTATAGCCGCCAGCCAGCCTGGGCCCTGCACTGGTCACCGCTTCTTGAACGTACTAACATATCGCTGCCACTTAGGATGACGAGGACTTCACTGCTATGGACATGTGCTATCTGATTGATGAACCCACATCATAATTCTGTTTGCAAGTGGATGATAGACAAGGCAGGAATTACCAGCTTCGGCGGAGTCGTGAATCAAGTCAAGTAACCCGCGACTCGTCTCTCAGTCAATAGTTGGTCTGCCTAGGGGAGACTATGGATAAAGGTGAGTACACTTGTTCAACATACATACCAGAAACTCAATACACTGTCGTAAATTTCAGCACAGAATCATACAGAGTCATCACTATCATGACTCGGACATGGACGCATAACATGTACAGAGCACGTACTACTGGAGTCTAATTCGCGGAGGAGTTTTGCGTTTTTCCAAAGCACCTGAATCGCGGCACATGCGTACGCCACAGTGTGTATATACACGTGTTCGTACCATGAGTTTTGGACAGTTTATCGTCATGTGCGGCGCCGTTGCCTGGTATGGGTCTCCATTAAGAGGCGCACGGTGTCTGTACACTTGACTTGGAACACTTCTTCCCCTTTCGTCGACTGATGCAAATAAAGAAACCCGTTTTCCCCCATATATGTGGGTGCTTAAATCCTGAGGACCCATATTTCATTTACGGCAAATCATCATAGCCCAGGTATCCTCGAGGTTACCGTGAGGGTCACACTGATATCTGACCATTTGTTTATTTAAAGTCACATGTTGCACCTTCAGCTGGTTGTCCGCGTATAAAACATCTAGTAGATGACTTCCGTCGTTCCGACCTCCCTGCCCGCACCCATCCGCAATCCTTCACCAGGTTGATTGTGACGCCCTATATATTCTCGTAATACGCCATCCTGCTTCCGATCTTATTGTTTCGCATCACGTCGTCAGACATCTGGTTCATCTAGACTCTAGTCGTGTGAGTTTTCAACCTGATGGAATATTCCCACTAGGAACCTGACGCCACAGTTTTACCTTACCTTACAGTGTGCTTTGACTCTTGACGATTCCTTCCGACCAGCATCATGGACATGGCTTCGAACGCTGCAGGACTCGGCCTGAACATCCTGTATGATGTCTTGAAAGAACTAGGTCTGCTAGCCATGAAGATGCAAGAGAACCACAGGGGATGCGCACAGCTGTCGGCGCACGGCGCCACAGTTCTCCGTCAAATCGTGGCGCAGTACAACGCTCGTCGACTTCCGGACGACACAATGCATCATATTCACTCTTTGACTGAGTACGTTTACCTATTTTTGATTCAGGGTGCGTCGCTGACCATTGCGTGCTTGCAGAGCTATTCAGGATATCAACCGTGACCTGGCCAGTCTGCAGAAAGATACCCGCGTGAAACGGTTCTTTTGGGCACACGAAATTGCAAGGAAGATAAGGGCGGCATATGCTCGACTTGACAACGCTATCGCTGTATTCTCGGTGAGTTTCAGCTGGTACTATATCGTGTAACATCTGCACTGATGACTCGGATATGATTTTTGTTGTAGCTTAACATCACCATTGATGTACGCCGTCAACAGGAAGAGAGCGAAACTGCGGCACACCAGGATTACCAACGACTGGAGAAGATGATGAAACAGATTTTGCACAACGAAGCGACTATTTTGTCGGTCCGTGTACAATTCCTTGCCTAGCTTTATCTAACGACTGACCACACCTCGTCAAAGTTCCTCCAAGTGAAACAGGTCGAAATGCAAGAGACTATCGTCAGCATGAATAAGGTGGGTGATCGTACTTGACGCCACGTCTGAAACATCGCTCATATCGGTCATTGATCAGAGGATTCGACAACTTAGCAAGGAGAACGAGAGTAAGTCCGAGAAGAAGGTCGTCGAACGGACATTTCTGGAGAAAGGTATCACTGCATTGCGCCAACACTCCGGACCCTTGCGTGACGTCGAGAAGGAGGGCATCATATCTCAACTTGACGTCGTCATCCACCGAGGGGAGAAAGACAAGATTGGATCAGGAGGGTTCGGAACCGTTTATAAGGGAACATACCACGGCAGACTCGTTGCTGTCAAGGAGCTTCATAAGGGCATCAAAAATGATGTGAGGCACGTTATTTCATGCGAGAACTGAGATTGATCCTTCAGCGACTAGATCGTTATGCGGGAGATGCGAATCTGGAAGGACCTCGACCATCCTCACATCCTGAAGTTTTATGGAGGGTCTCCTTCGAGCAATCCTCCTTTCTTGATCTGCGAGTACAAGCATAACGGGAATGCCCTGGTGTATCTGAAAAAGTACCCAAGGGCAAATAGACGACAGCTGGTAAGCGGGATATCCTCCTTTGGAACTCAATCCACCATTGATCGGTTTGAACTAGTTACTTGATGCGTCGAAGGGGCTTGCCTATCTGCATCTCATGAAAGTATGTCACAGAGACATAAAAGCGGTACGTCTTCTGAATAAATCGTGTGTTCATCTGCATTCATATGCCTGCGAATAGGCAAACATTCTCGTTGATCGAAAGGGTGAAGCATGTCTCTCTGACTTCGGACTATCTGAAATCAAGCAGAGTACTACCAAAATGACACAGGCGACGAAAACAGGACTTCAAGCTACCCGTTGCTACGGCACATTAGCCTGGACAGCACCAGACCAATACAAGACTGGTCCTAACTTCAAGACCGATGTCTACAGCTTTGCCATTACGATGTGGGAGGTCTACACTTTAGGGACTCCATTCGAGCACTTGATGGTACTATCCGCGTCGGACTTCTTGAACGTAGTTGCCGGTGGCGAACGTCCTGAGCAGCCCACATATTTCAAGACTCACGATGTGGACCTTTGGGAGCTAATAGAGAGAGCATGGAATCGTGACTCCAACGTAAGACCAACTGCACAGAAGTTGTCCGAGGCCATTGAGCGCAAGTATTCGGCCCATCAGTACCCATCCTACCCGAAGCCTCTCCTCAGCGTCGCCAACATGCTGATTACCCCTAGACCGATGACCCCGACTAGACGCGCCAGCACCAGCGATATACGCTATGCTATTACCCAGAATCCTGTGGTTCGCCCCGCTCCGCGCTCTGCCCCGCCTTCATCGTACCCCAACAGACCTCCCGCCGCCAGCTACATGATCCCTGCGTCTGTTCCCCTTCCTATACCAACCACATACGGAGCTCCGGCGCGGAACGTTGACGGCGTGTACACCGCTAATCCCCAAGACTATCATAACTACGAAGAAAGTATATTGGGCTTCCCCATGTCCAGCAGTCCAACATCCTACCATACGCCAAGAGTTACCAGGCACAAGTCCATAGCGAGTCTTCGCAACCTGAAGCCGACGAACATCTTCGAGCTTCCTACCACCCGTTCACGCTACGTGTGGCGCAATATTGAGAGCTATCTCTACGAGCTGATCAAGAGCTGGTCACTCGGGACGTTGCATGATGCGAGCTTTAGCTCTGTGTCTCTCGGGATGGTAAACGATGTGGCGCTGAGCATATGGGTGTTGCAAATGTTCAAGCGCTATGTGAAGGGTGAAGAGGAGAAGGGGAAGCCGGTAACGTGTCATGCGATCTTCCCGATTCATGTGGCGATGGTCGATGGATCCATCCGGGATGGGACGTACGATGGTGGTGTAATGGCACTCAGAGAGTTCTGGGAGATCACGGGGCAGGATGGAACACCTGATGTATTGCTTGCCATTGGGAGACATTGGGCAGACGAGTCGCGTTGGGTTGTGCATAAGTGGGCTCTGCGGTCTATCTCGCGTTTTGGTTCCACGCTGAGGCTGCTCGCATTCAGATTTTCATTGTCTTCCGCAACTGTATCCACCTATGCGCTATTCACGTCACATACTGCGCCAGAGATCAAGGTACGCTTGACGCCATTTTTTTGCTAAAGACAAGGTCCTAATCGTTCCTTGTCAGCATATGCATCCCGGCTGGTGGCATATCATACGAAAAGTGTGGCCAGACTCTTCGTCCGCACAGCCTGCCCCTCATGTGGAGCTCATCTATCGCCCACGACAGTTGCAATCTGAGAGCTCTCTCGCGACGGCTATGCTGTGGCGGCATCTTCTTCAAGGTTCAGATACAGACCTTCAAGTTGACTTGAACGCCGCACGCACCATCGTGAAAGAAGAGATCGACCGACTGATCAATATGAAGGAGGCAAGACTGTTATGATACCTAGGACAGAACCTGTGTACATTGTAAGTCCAATGCATGTCTATAAGTGCGTCCGGAACTGACTACATGTCATCTATTTTACAGATACTAATTCTTATGTAGTATGTAAACCGCAATATGTACGAGAGTGTACGATCACTTTGACTCGTCGCTGAGACGCTGCATCGGATGTTCTTCAAACTGCGATAAGTCCCCCATCTTGATTCCCATATCGCTGATCTTCTTCGAATATGCTAAGACCTCTCTCTCGTACGTCTCTACTTGCTCCGTCCCTAGGGTGCCCTTCGACTCTGACATCAACCTCTCCAACAGGAGCGCCTGAAATACTGCGTGGTAGCAGCTAGCTGCGGTATGCGGCCTAAGCCCGGCCACGGCGTCGCCAAGCATAAGAACCCTTCCGTCGAGGAACGCCGCCTTCGATGTGGAGTTGTCGGCGATGGCTTGGATGAACGGAACCTTCGTCTTGCGCATCATCTCCGCCACATACGCCGGCAACCACTCTTGCCCCTCCGTCACCTGCCTCTCCCATACACTCGGGCTCATCTTGCCATGGGGCATAGTCCACCTGTGTTGCACGCCGTCGATGTCGGTCATCGACTCCACCCACTCCGCAGATCCCCTCTCGATGTTCGTATACCAAAGCCAGTTCATCCACCTTTCTCCTGGGTTGACGCTTCCCGTCGGTCCCGGAATCATGTACGACACGGTCTGCAGGCGAGGCTGATGGTGGAAGACGACGTGGTCCCTGAGGAGCTCCTGAGTCTCGGGCGACAGCTCCGATTCGAGGACTATGCCACGCCATGCGACGTAGCCTACGTAGGTGCGCTCGTTGCTGCCGCCTAGCAGGAACCTCCGCAACGTCCCGCCCGCTCCGTCAGCGCAGATAACCATTTCCGCCTCCACGATCCTCTCTGTCCCCTCTTCTCGGCTCCTCATGTACACATCCAACGCCTTCGACCCTTCCTTCGGCTCCACCTTGAACACCTCGTACCGATGCACGTACGTACCCTTCACGTCTCCCTCCAGCGGGTTCGGCACCTGCGGTGTCCTTAGCCCATCGAAGTTCGCGCGCAGAATAGTGTGTACAAGTCCCAGCTCGTCGCTATATCTGCCGGCGTGTCGATCCTGTGCACCTCCTTCCCGTACTTGTCCACCCACTGCCGGAAGAGGCACGGACAGCCCGCGGGGGTATGCGTGAGGTCGTGTTTTGCGAGGAACTGAATCGCCTCGTTGAGCAAGCCCATGCCGGCGCCACGGTCTTTCAAGAGGACGGCGGGGACACGCTCGTAGACTGTGACGTCATGCCCGAGACGTTTGAGGACGATGGCGGCCATGAGGCCGGTGATGGACCCGCCTGCGACGACGATGCGTAAGAGCGGTGATGTGGAGGTAGACATTGCGGACGGATGGAGGACGTTATGACTATGGAAATTCTACATTGGGAGACGATGGTCGTTTATGAGTACACTCTCACTGAGAACACCGCGTCGGAAATAGAAATATGACGATGAAGCTCACCCGAATCTAGAGGAAGAAGCATCGATCGGATACGCGGAGTGAAGGCCGGCTTCCAGGTGAATAAAAGTTTGGAGAACATCCCACGGAGATATCCAAGTTCTAACTATTAGGAATAGAGCTGTTGTGGAACGCTGGACC
>SGPM01000565.1:0-11733 GCA_004802725.1 Antrodiella citrinella
CGTCGACGGGGAACAGCCCGCTCCGCGCGATGCTGTTGGACGACGCGAACGCGAAATTGGCGACGGCAGACGAGGTGCCGTTTGCGAGGCGGGCGAGGGAGCATGGGAAGTGTTTCCGCGGGGGAAAGCCGGATGATATCTCGGTGCTCATCGCGGTGGTTTCACCCGCGAAAAATGCGACGGTGGCGAGTGCGTGATGCGAGATGACTGGGAGTCTGATTTTTTATCTGAGTATATGCTTCATCATCCCTCTCATGTCCTCTCTCGTCCCTCTCGTCCTCGTTCTTGTTATTGGTCCTCTTATCTCATTTTTTGATCAACTTATACATTCAGGTCTCGGTAGGATTCTCGAATCTCGCTTCTTTATAGCATGTCCCTTCTTGCAACATACATACTCACGGTCTCATCTCTCCCCATTGGCCTATTGGTTTCAAATAACAGAAATTCCCATTTGTATACTTACTCGCCCTTTCACGCCCACTCATACATACAGTTAGTTTCTCCTATATGAAAACCCGTTTGCTTACCCCCCTCCACCCCATGTCTCATTAGATACAACACGCGTTTCCTTGTACGATCTGACCCGCTTAAAGCTTCAATGGCAATTCTGTGTCCGGTCAGGAAATAGAAACAGAAGCAGAAAACTGACAACGATGCTATACATAGTCCTACACATCCTTGCATTGCACACACTACTCTAACTCACATCCATCTGCTCGCCCACGGGCACGACGCTCTCACTGACGATCAAGTTCCTGATCTCCTCCTTCTTCCACGCAGTGGTGCCGCGGCGGAAGTTGTACCGCCGCTCCTTCTCGACGCGCTCGTTCGGCTTGACGAAGTTGCGCAGGAAGTCGGTCTGGGCGGCGGTGATGACGCAGGCGTCGACGTTTGAGCCGGACCCGAGGTCGTTGAAGATACCCGCGGAGATGGCGGAGGCGACGAGCGTGAGGGCGTCTTCGCGCTGTTCAGGTGCGATGTGAGTTGAGAGAGGTGAGATGGGTTATGTTTTAGAGGGGGAGGGACGTACGCTCATGTCTGGTTTCCAGCCGCTCTCGAACACGGCCATCGCTGCCAAGGAACCTGAACCCATGGTGACGTACGGCAGCTTGTCGGTAGAGCCGTGTGGGTGGATGGTGAACAGGTGCGGGCCTGTTGCGTCTACGCCTCCCAGCACCAACGCAGCACCGATCTGTCCTTGATACCTACACACACATGCACATGGGTCAGAGTTCGGGCTCAAGTGAACTAGACGCAAGGGGTGCGTACCGGAAGAGCATTTGCTTGAGCATGGTCATGGCGGTGACGACCCTTGGCTTCCTGCCTGTCGACAGCGCGTGCATCTCCATGTTGGACGCGATGAGGGCGGTGGTGAATTCTGTGTCGGCTGCTGTACCTGCACCGCAGCATCGGATGGATTCAGTGATGTAGTGGATCTACGCAACCCCGTTGGTTCGGTGAATCAAGAGTTCGGTGTAATGGTATCGCACCTTTTCACAGTTCTTGTCTGCGACTATGGGACCTTCGGTTGCACGAGTATCTGCACCGAGGACGATGCCATCTTTGAAAAGGCAGCCTACGATGGTGGTTCCGGTACTGGTAGCTTTCGGTAGAGGCAGGCCTCGGTCCTGGAGGAAGTTGTTTCTGTGTAACTGGTTCAGAACTAGACAGACGTCATATTCACAGAAGCAAGCGCACCGTATGCTATTTGAAAAGTCGAAGCCTGTGCCGTTGTGTACTGAAGCTGAAGCCATGGTGAAATGAGATGAAGGGCGAGTTATGCAAGTCTGAGTACGCGTACGCGTCTTGGATTGGGCGTCTATGGCAACGCGTGCAATGAGAGGGAGACCCCGATCACCGCAGCGGCCACTGGCGGCACGAGTCTCAATTCGCACTCGCTCATATCAACACTCCTCCTCACTCTCCTCAATCCTCCAATTCACCGTCGAGCTCCCGTCTCGACTCAAACACCTCCTCTTTACGTTTCTTGACGACTCCTCTGTAATCTATCTCAATCATGGACGGGTGGAACAAATTCCAGACCAGCTTCGCGACCCTCAATATCGGCCAGTCCGCCAACAAGTTCGCAAAGGGGTTCCAGTCCAGCGTGCAGGCCACCAAGGAACGCTTGGGCCAGGTCTCCGCTGACGAGATCACTGAGCTCCCCCAAGGCAAGTCTTACTTGCTGCACGCACCGATGGGCGTCGCTGATGCGCTTTCCTTCCGCTAGAGTACAAGGACCTCGAAGCCCGTGTTGACGCTCTACGTCAGACACACGTTGTCCTCCTCAGGTGTGTCTCAGCTCTCTCAGCGTCGGCACAAACGTGTGGACGCAGTGTCTGATGGGGGAACCTAATACACGCTTGTAGGATCACAAAGGTCTACGAAACGGAAACTTACGATTACCCTACCCAAATCCAAGAATCCATCTCAGAACTGGGTACGAGCATCGGCTACAACATCACCAACTTCGCCGCTGCCAACCTCAAGGGCACGAACCTCCCCGCGCCGTCACCCACCGCACCTCCCGAGCACCAACACAAGACGCTCCCCCATGCCCTTGGCCGGGCTGCCACCCAGGCCGCAGCGGTCTTGAAGACCAGCACGTCGAACGAGGAGAACAATAAGCTCGGAAAAGCGATGCAGGAGTATGCAGGTGCCTGGGAGAAGATCGCGGACGCTCGGGTCATTCAGGATGGGACGATCCAGCAGAACTACCTGCAGCATTGGCAGACGACGTTGTCGACGTCGCTTCAGGTCGCGATGAAGGCGCGTCAGGCTGTCCGTGTCAGCAGGCTGGAGTTGGACGCAGCGAAACAGACGTAAGCTTCTTATGTGGTCATGTCTTTGATCAAAGGAGTCGTGGCTCATGCGAAGTGCTGCGCAGTTTGAAGAACGCGGGGCCGGCTAAGCAGGAGGCTGCTCGGATCGATGTCGAGAACGCGGAGGACGATCTCGTTCAGAAGACTGAGGTTGCTATTACATTGATGAAGACTGTCTTGGAGAACGTGCGTGCTCTGTCTACGATCTTGCTAACGTATTGACTTCGTCTCCCAGCCTGAACCTTTGAAGAACTTGAACGAGCTTGCTAAGGCTCAAGTACGTTTCGTGCCTGCCCAGTGTCCACAGATCGCTTATTCTGGTGTCATGTAGCTGATCTTCTACGCGACTGCCGCTGAAGCGCTTTCCAGCGTACAAGGTGAGATCGAGGAGCTCAGTGTGGCTGCGGAGGGTGAATATCGGTCAGTATCTTCTGCACTCCCTGTCTTTCGTATTTTGACTAACACGTTTCTCAGCAAGTCGCGCGACCACTGAGCTCGACCTTCCTGCCACCCCCCGTTCATAGACGCTACCACTACCACTTGTGCAAATGGAACTTAAGTTTTTCTTCTTAAGCTGTTGTGTTGTTCCTATTCCATGTCTTTCTTTTATCTTTTGAGCTTCGTATATTCATGCCGTTCAAGCCAAATAACTGCTTTCCTTCCTGACCGGATTTGGATTCCTTGCCCCGCTCTTGCCGTCCCCGATGTTCACTACTTAGGACTCTCCTGTATAGTTTAACGAATTTCAGACGTCTGGTGTTTTTGGCAATATGTACCGAACAAGTCGCGTTACTAAGTGATCCGCGACTCGTCTCTCGGTCAATAGGTGGAGTGCCTAGAGCCTACACGGCCAGGTCAAGTGGTCGTTATGGGGTTGGGGTCGCCCCGAATTTGTATAGGATAGTTTGAATTGAAGCTGAGGTTATTAAGCGAGTTGAACTGCGTTCGGCCTTGTGAAGAAGTGATTTTGGACGTGGTGTCACGCGAGCGAACTTCAGAATGGATGTTGTGCTTCCTATCTGCCGAAATTTGACCCCAGGTTCGAGCGAAACTCATCCTGAGGTTGAAGTTGAATTGGTCACGGGAGGAATCCAGAGTAAACCGAGCGCTGGCTCGAGCCCAACAACTGAGGAACCGCCGGCTTTTCTCTGGGACGTTCAAGGAATACGCTCCGTGTTGCGTTTCTCTGCCACACTGTTTCGCTCTTAAGCAGCCATTCGCTCAACATGGTGTCGTATCATCTACCTCTGTCTCATTACCGTGGGGTTTGTGATGGCCTCCACTTCGAGCTCAACAGCCGATGTATTTCCTCCAGCTGACTCTGCAAAATGTAAGTGTCTGCTTCGCGAGTGTCTGCGTCGAGCTTACTGTGCATGTTGATAGGGTGGCAGCCGCTTCCAGATGGCAAATGGCGCTGTTTGGCTTGCCATGACGGACAAGACTACATTAGGAGTCGAGCTATTCGGCATAGCCAGTCCGGGAAACATGCAACTGCTATGACACGACCACTCCTCGCTCCGTTCCAGGACGGTAGTACCGCCGCGCCGATCGAAGAGGGGAATCTTTCGGACGCGACCACCACCGCGGTTCACATGCTTTTGGCAGACATGTCTGTGCCCGACATTACTTCGTACATGGACGACAAATCTACCGATCCGCCAAGTCCAACCTCTGAAGATGACTCTGATCATGGTATTGAAGCGGGGGCGGCCGTTTTGGCCCAATCAATGCTCAATTTCCTGGACGATGACGCACTGTCCGAGGAGGAGGAGATTGAACGGTCAGAGGGAGCACGGACGCCGGACGAGCAGTTGTTTGGCGATGATAATGGTAAGTTATTTTGATGCGGACGCTACTAATTGGCAATACTAAGAGCTTGTTTGTGAAGATAACGGCTCTCGCAAGCGCACTCGCTCTGACGTCGCTGAGCAAAATGTCTCCGCTGAATGGTATCCATGGCCGAACAAAATTGTGCGTGTTAACGTTTCACTTGTGCCGCCCTTCTGATATCGTATTACAGGGATGCACTATCGATATCCTCATGAACCTTCCTCGTTCGGTCTTCTCCCAGCGTCAGTTGGATATTTTCTTGTGGGTACTCGCGGTGAACGACATCCGTGACACGCCCTCTGCGTCGTCTGTACTCCGCCTCCAGACTGTCCTGCAAACAATGTGTGGCATCAGAACCCTTTCCTATAAAGGTGTGCTTGGCCACAATTACTCTGTTAACTCCCTAGCAGATATGATTGCACAGGTAAGTAACATGTCTTTGTATACATTCACGCGATTGATCGAACGATTTACACAGGAGATGGCCAATCCTCGTGTACGCCCTCATCTCCAGTTCTATCCTGAGGATAACGGGAAGTCGGTTAATGAATACTGGCAAGCAAGCCATTGGCTTGAAGAAGCTGATCCGACGAAGCTTACACCTCTCGCCATCGTCAACGACCAGCATTTTTTTGTCTTTGAGCCATGCCTTCTTCGTGACGGCCGCACGTGCATGCCTGTTCGATGGTTCAAGCGCTGCGAGATTCGTTCGGGCAAGAAAGTCGATATTCTGTACGCCAAAGCTTGGTTACTAGGTGCCGCAGTCAGCGACACGTGTAGCGGCTGGATTGTCGACGAATTCGACAGTATCGAAGTGTCGCAAGATGACCTTCTCATTTCCTTTGGAGTCTGGCAATCAAGTGGGTCCACTCAAGGCCTTCCGCCTGCTACTTCAATCCTTGGTATGTCTCTGATATGTCAGTTGCGGGTGTCAAGTGTTCTCATGACTTTGTATTACCAGGTTTCAAAGAGTGCGCAGACGGAGAACTGAAGCAGTGGACTATGACAAATGCTGCAGAAGGGAACCGATGGCGCGGATTGGCCAACGGCTCCCGCGTCTACTCATTTCCTATCTGGCTGTATTGCGACGATACCTCTGGCAACCTATCGAAGAAGTGGAATGCCCACAACTCCTTCCTATTCACTCCTGCAGGCCTCCCGCGCTCTCGCGTGCATAACGAGTACAATGTACACTTTTTGTGCACATCTAACTCTGCGCCGCCGTTAGAGATGTTAGATGGAATAGTGGAGCAGCTTGAGTACACATAGTTCTTTGTGTCGGTTATATTTGCTTTAATGATTATATATAGGGATGCATGGGAAAATGGAATATGGGCTTGGGATGAGCAACACAATGAACGCGTGCTCGTAATCCCGTTCGTCGTCGCATTGCTTGGAGACAACCCAATGCAAAGCGAGCTGTCTTGCCATATCGGCCTTGGTGGAAAGTTCTTCTGCCGTGTTTGTAAAGTTTCATCCGAAAGCTCGCATGTCACAGCAGTTTCCGCAGTAATGACATCCGTCGCCGCTGCTGCACACCTGCCATCTCATGCAGACACTCAGAGGAACCCAAGCAGCGATGATGGACACCACAGCGAAGAGGACGAGGAGCATCGCCGTCTGGAGAACCTCAGTGACAACGAGTCAATCGCTGGATCCGCTGCAAGTGCTGCAGGCTCTGCAACAGCTGCAACAAAAAAGACTAAGATAGAAACCATGGCAGGGATGCTCGACCGAGTCAAACGCTTCGTTAAGGTATTGTACGATTTACCTCTTTGCCTGAGCCTGCGTTGTGACAGCTATTTGTAGATCGGGCCACTTCGAAAGAAAGAGCAATCGGTTGATGAGCTCAAGTCCATGTTCACTCTCGCGTCATCAGTGGGAAATGTAGTAAATATCAAGACACGCAAGACTGAGACAGGGCTTAAGGATAAAGCCCTAGACTCGTTCATGGAGCGTCTACATGCCTCGTACAAGAAACTCACCGGCGGACTTCACAGAAAGCAAACTGCGCTTGACGCGTATATTGCCACTTTGCCCCCGATAGAGAAAATGATGAGTCCGGTGTGGCGTATCAAAGGTCAGTGACTGTCTGTACCTCCATGTGGTGTGCCAAGTATTGACAGTATCTACGCAAGGTGTTGATCCGCACACTGACACGCCAGTCGAAGTACTTCATGTTGTGCTTCTCGGATTCGTCAAGTACTTCTGGCGGGACGCGATTCACAATCAGCTCAAGACTGACAATCAAAAGGAGCTGTTGATTACACGGCTCAATTCTTTGGATACATCTGGACTGGGTCTTGCTAAGATGCTCGCAGGGCGTACATTGGTCCAATATGCTGGTTCATTAACTGGTCGGGACTTTCGTGCCATCGCTCAGGTTGCGCCATTCGTACTGTACGGGTTGGTTCCTCCAAAGTGTTACGATGCTTGGTTATCACTCTCTGCTCTCGTACCGCTCATTTGGCAGCCTGAGATACCCGATATCGACGCTCACCTGGTCAGTGATTTTTACACCTCAACTTCATTAAAGCTCACGAATTTTCATACTTGTACTAGCGTCAACTCACTGTTGCTGTGAAGAATTTTCTTGCAGCTACCGCTCGCTGGACGCCACGTTGGTTCAACAAACCAAAATTCCATCTTATTCTTCACCTTGTAGAACATATTCGACGTTTTGGACCAGCATCACTCTTTGCCACAGAGGCGTTCGAATCATTCAACGCTGTCATTCGCGCGCAAAGTGTCCATAGTAATCGACAAGCACCATCATTTGACATCGCTAAAGCTTTCGCTCACGGTAACCGCATCCGACACCTCCTTAGTGGCGGGTTCATACGAGAACGACGGCCGGAATCACGTCCAGGTCGGTCAAGAGATGCCTCGCAAACTAACTTGAACGCACAAGCTACTCCTCCCGTTCAAGTGGCACGCTCGCCTTCTCTCTCATCAAGCTTCCATGTTGCGGATAGTGTATGGCGGAAGGCCGGAACTGCTGCTCTGCAACTCGTCGCCACTCGAAACGTCATGACAGGTTACTTGGGTCTTAACGAGAGAGATCAGACACGATGGGGTGAGTCCCAACTCCTAAAAGAGTTTTGATAGTATCACAGTGCTAACTGATTCACAGGACACGTCATCCCAGACTCGAAAACTCCGGCATGTACCTTTCATGAGACCCTCAGTGGTCAGAGGTTCCCGGACAGTATGCAACTCACTCCAGCTGAGTTGAAGCTTCCGCTGTGTAAGACAAGCAAAGCCATGGTGCTTCTCAATGGCGACAGCTGTCCTCTCGGACAGTACATACTGTATCGATCACCCGGTGCAGCTCGAGGGAGTGTTCCTCTCATCGGTTGTGTTCGGGAGATACTACAACAAGTCACGACAGTCAACTTTCGACAATCAATGCCTGACGCCATCCTTGTTCAGCGGTACCAGTCCACCGGCAATGTGGATCCTTACAATATGCCTGGTGTTATGCCCGAGGAAGAGTACGATTTTCTTCCGCCCCAGGTGCGCTGAACTGCCTTCTTTTGCGTGTGATATATGTTCATACATATACAGAATATCTTGTGCACCGCCAACGTCCAACATCAATGTGCCAAGTTCGAATGCGAAGACTCCGCATTTGTCTTCATACGACAAGAGCGTCAGCTTTCCGACCAAACACGTCCAGTCATTGAACACAAGGAGGCTCAACATTTGGTTCTTAATACTGCGCGGATGCGCGATGCCGTTCACATGAACCTTATGTACAACCAAGTCGATCCACAAACTATTGACCACAGCTTAGAAGAAGCTGTAACTGCTGGAGTTGCTGCTGTGATAGATGCACGCAAAAACAACACCGCAAATGACCTGGACCGAGCTCCGAACCGTGGTCGTGGACGCAGTCATGGACGTGGCCGTGGACGTGGCCGTGGAACTCAACGTGATGTTGAGTCTGGTCGTGGTCGTGGTCTTGAGCTTGGTCGTGGACACGGACATGGACACGCCGGTACTGGGCTTGATACAGAGGGAGCCTGAGGAGTTGAATAGCTTTCCAGTCAGTTTGATCTTCAAGGCCGACGACGGCACTGTGGCGGTGGATGATCCGACAACGCTTATGTGTTGCTCCCACGAGCTTTGATCTGGCCAAACAAGACGGCACTGAGGTGAGGCGAAGCTTCTTTTGACAGCTCATCGCTCACGATCTTCCTTCATCTGCCCCATCATCCACGCTCAGCAGCAGTCTGGTCCTGCGAGCATTCCTGTGGATGAGCATGTCATCTCAAGGCCTCAGTGGCAGCAGCTTCGTTTTTCCTGGTTCATCGAATTGGCATGCTCGGACTCCGCAAGAGGCCTCGAACCGCGAGAGCGGTACTGCACCGCCAGCACTGGCACCACCCAGCCATCACCATACAAGCCGTAGCTGCTCAGCGTCCGCCTTTCCTCCGATGTCAAGCTCTTCTGCTCCAAGTAACAGAAACTTTGAGTCCACACCTCCACGCCACACCCAGTCCGAGTCTCCTATGTCAGGCGCGTATTCCACATCACAGTGGTTGCCGTACTATGATAACAATCAGCGTATGGATGAAGACCAATGGGAATCACAACACCATCAACCTTCCCGCCGCTCCAACGAACTCCCACCTCTTCCGCAGAATGCTTACGGGTATGGCTCACCGCCCTCGCAAGAGACACCCATTGGCCAAACCAGATCCGAATATCCTCAACGTGGTCGGAGCCCAAGCCAGTCTGCGCAAACGCCCCCGTCAAGCTCCCGCGAGTTGCCGAATGGAGCGAGTCCATTTCAGAGTCGTCCCACGTCACCAACATCTCAACGCGCAACCCCACCGCTTTCTTCGATGGACACTACCGTGATGCAGAGGATTATAGATGTTATGGCAAACAACTTCGGTTATGGTGACTCCATGAATGAGTTCAGGGAGGGCATGCATTATTTTGCTCAGGTACGTCGCCCACCATGACATTGTATATTTTGAATGAATCTGATAAGTTCCTCTTACAGCTTGGTGCCGGTCTGACAAGTCCAGATTTATTGACACGCCTTCAGCTTCTGGGCAATGTCAATAGCTTAGCGACTGAGCTACGCAAGATGTCGAAGACTCTGGCTGATGTGTGTATCAAAGTGGATAAGATCCACGCACATATGGAGGAGCATTTCGCATTGAGTCAAGAGCAGCACGTATGCCTTTATATATATTGTTACAAGGCTCTGGACTAATTGACTGTATAGATGAACATCCGTATACTGTCTGCTGATCATATCTTCGACTACAAACGGGTCTCGTTCATGGAACTTCAACACGAAGTCTTCGTAAGTCTCGACATGATGATTTCTTAGGTTAGATATGCTATTAATGTTGGGAGCTTGTAGACGCATATTCGACAACACTACAAGCAGCTGTTCGCAAACGTTTTTGGGAATCCTATGCGTGAGAAGATCCTGTTAGCGCGTATTCAAAAGATATGCAGCTCACTACGAAATCGCTTTCGTGAAATGGTGAGTTAGTTCGTTGCAATCGGCTGATAGCTCCCTAGTCCTGATCGCAATTTGACACTCTGGTAGCTTATTTTGAGTGTTTCTGAAGTGAACCATGTGCCCTTGGACGACTTTCTTGTTACCATGGTAACAACTTTCAAGCGTGGTGGCCATATCAACGATAATGTACGCAAGTCCACAACTGAGAAACTCGCTATCCTCGTAAGCACACTTTCTATTAAGTGGCTCATGTAACCAATCAATCTATTCCGCAGCGACGCTGGGTGCTGAGTAACATGTCCGATGCTGTTGCCACAGTTCCCGAAGATGTCGATGACGATGAGACTTCAGACTCGGAGGAACTCACGTCTGTACCTGCAACGGAGACAGGTGGAACACGGGCGGCAAAGAAGCGCAAGGTGTCGACTGGAAAAACGGCGCCTCGTGTCAGCGGGAGACCTAAGAAAGGACATTGCTTCTGGTCGAAGATCGAGCGTTGGTTCATCGCGCAGCGAGCCAAGACTGGCTATGGCGACAATTTGACGAGCGAGGCATGGGTGAAGTAAGTGCTCAATATGTTACTACCGACGGTGACTTTTATGTGTTAACATGTTCGCAGGTACATCGACACCACAGTCAAGAAGGACAGGCAACAATTCAAAGCAGTCGAGGTTCTGCCTCCTCCCTCAATGAACGCCGACGACGAGCTCGAATATCAAGATGTACCGAGCACTGCAGGTGGTACTGCATTGACTACTGGTCAGACCCGAAACGGTATGCAGGACATCCTCGCATTGGTGCAAGCTCAGCGTGATCAGACCAGAAGATGAATTTACTGTTATGGGCCACAAGCTATCCAAACCATTCTTTATATGCATATCTGTATCACTCTCTAATCCACGCCCGCCTTGCCACACACATCCGTTTCTGATAGCATTACATTACTAGCTAGTATTGGTTCTTCCACAATCTAATATCAGTTTTATGAACTTCTATCAATATCGTGGATACCTCCTGTCTGTTTCCGGTGCATCAATGGCACACCTCTCATGTAGTGGTGAGCATGGTAAGATGTGAAGCTTGAAGGTTCACATTGGGTTGGCCTTGGACTTAGCATCAAGTCTGCTTGGGTGGGATTGTGCATGCCGACGCTGCATGGATCTCATCGGTTGCCACGGTTCCAAGAAAGAATGACAAGAGCTCGTGCAGACATCAAGCCGTTGCTCATCATGATCCTTGTCCTGAGGACGAGTGCCTAATTTCAACCTGAGGTTGACTTTGCGGCAACACTGAGGTCCATCAAACCATGAGCCCACACTTCATAAGCGAAAGCCGTGCTAAGTTGACATTTCTGTTGTTAACCTTGTGTTGTGAACGTGCGAAGTACTATACCTTGCTAAGATCGTAACTGCGGATGCAGAGTAGTTTAGCTTAGAGATAGTACAGTTCACGAATTCAGAGTTCGTTATATGATCCGAGATCTCGCTAACGTTCAGTTAGAGAAAGAGATAGAGGGAAGATAAGATCTGAGCTGCTGAACACGAAGGGATCTCAAGAGTATCTTACTTCTTGAGGATCTTCGAGTACGTTTAC
>SGPM01000566.1:0-11719 GCA_004802725.1 Antrodiella citrinella
AAGCAGTAGGATCAAAGAGTTTTGAAGTATTAAAAGGAGTTGTTTTCAGATATAGTGTATATATCAGGTCAGGATTTATATAAAGGGATGGAGGAGGGTGTGAATATTGTGCAAAGTATCAGAGAAGACTTTTAGGCTATTATAGGATGGAGGAAAAAGATATTCAGGAATCGTTCTGCCGTTTACCGGCCTCTAAAGCAAGTCTTACTTATGTTCAACTACAGGTTCTACATTCGCTATATAGCTACAAAATACATCATATTGTGGAGATGTGCGTGCGTCACGGGAGCGAGATACCGGACGAGGTATGAGCGTCGTCACGGGTTCACCCCATGGTACCGAATTCTCGCGCGATGAGGGCGCGATGAGGGCGTGATGAGTGCGCGATGAGTGCGCGCTGAGTACACAAGGACTTTCAGCGGTCAGAATTGTTCAAGTGTTTCTACGCCGGTAGAATGTCTTGCAAATCTTGAAGTCTTGCGGCGCAATAAAATGTTCAGTAGAACTTGAAGTTCTCTCGCACATTTCACCGCCAGTAAAACTTGAAGGCTTAACGGAGTTGAAATCACAAGTAAGATTTAGAATTTTGACCAGTATACTATCGCTGTTTGTACTTAAAGTGTTACTAGTATTAAGATGTACGCTAAGACTTTCTATTTTGCTTTACATTCTATCAATCAGTAAGATATCAAGTTCTAACGCAGTTTGTATAGTTGTTTATATTTAATATCCTACTTCACATTTTTCTTGCATAACTACCATCGGTAAAATCAAATAATCTCCGGCGTGTTTGTTCTTTATGCTCTTTATATTCTTATCCCTTTATCCTCATCTCAATGGATGTTGTAGAGACATTCTCCTTTGTATAGAATATCATAGAACGTCCTGTAGCTGTATATAAGATCACCTCTGGTCTCTGGAAATAGATCAACTTGTTCCCTTCATCTCTTGTGGATTCTAACAGGAGGCGGACAAAGTTAAAAGACTACTGAAGAGAGAGTGTTCAGTCATATCATGGCATAGACTAAGTAATTCGACTTACGAGAATGAGGGCAGCACGAGCAGAGTCCACTGACTGAGAAGATATGTAGGCACTGCGACTCAGCCAGGTAGACAGTCAGAGACAGAATTTCAGATGCAATAGAAGGGGTCCTAAAGTGCACGAAGAGATGAAGGAGGTTCAGAGTCAATGAATGTGGTGTCTTAAGCGTGATAGGGAGAACTCACTGTGTCTCCACACATCTCAAGTGGCCAGCTCGCATGCATCAATATTGACGGAGGAGTATGTGTAGAGGCGAGTTTGTAAGCACAGGTTATTGGTGTTATTGGTGGTGGTCCTGGTCCAGAGAACACGTCAGTATCTGACATGCAAGATGAGTAAGGAGGAAGGTCTGGAAGGGGACATGGGATGGGATGACTGAGTAAGCAAATAAACAATACTAAGTGAGTGGCTCCGAAAAGGGAGGTGAACTATATTCTATATATGGGAATAGTACATGCATAGAATCGTGCACAGCACGTGGGTACATTAGATTAGGTTATGGGTCGTTGGATATTCTTTCACAGACATGGATGTTATTCATGTATGAACAGTTGTGTTTGGCAGATGTTCTTGCAGTGAAATGGCATGTATTAACAATATATTTGTATCGGACAGACATTGATGGAAATGTATTCTCACAGACCAATCAATCACCCAAGCAAGTAATGAAGATACAACCATGAACACATATGAGCCATGAAAACTGTTTCACAGGCAATATTATTATGAGATCACCAATGGGGACTCATGATCGCCCACAGAGACCCACTTGCAGGGATGTTTGATCCCTCGCATACACTAACATTAGATTGGTGTCAGATGTGCATCCAAAGCGGAGATGCACTCACATCAGATGCTCAGACATGCCTTCCTCTTGCCAGCATTGCGTTCTCGGCTAGTCTGAAAGAGCAAGAGGTATTAGGTATGATCCAGTGCTGTGTGTTCGCTGAAGTACACACCTCGACTCAATTGAATGCATCAGTGACGACAGACTGAGATCCACTGTGATCATGAAGATAGTGTAGTACCGCTTGAACACCCTTAGTGGTGAGCTGGATAGAAGAGCTGAACCGGGTGCACTCATCCTCGTACTCACTTGCCAAGGTGCAATGTCAGTCTTGCATGCTATGCCAGAAGTTCTCCACCAGTCCTTGTTCCCTGTGTATTCAATAATGCATGTTCAGGACAGAATGAAGACAATTGATATCACATACTTGTTGTGCTTCATGTCAATCCCATATTCAGCAAGCAGGAACTCTTCACCACGAAAATTCTTTTGATCATACTTGGGGTCCCACCAAAACCTGACTTTGGGTCATCTCTTTATACCTGCGACCCACCTCATCCTAAAGACAATTGGTGATCAGTCCTTGTCGCGATGAATATAGTTGGCAAAACATTGTGCTGTGAGTGTCAATGAATTGGCAAATAGACGATCAGATGATTCGCCATCCACACTGAGCGTATCATATAAGGGGATCTGCAATCTGTCCAGGTGATATAGAAAAAACTCCTCTTGACCTCATACCACCACCTCGTTCTAAGTGGCATACATTTATCTCAATACAAGTTCTGTCAGTCGACTCTGCAACAGATGCCTACAACGTCTGCAAGCAAAAAGGGATCACAAAACACGACGGCGAGCTCACAGTCGCCACCGGCGCTCTCAGCACCATCATCGGCCACAAGTGGCCCGGCACGAGCGCCCACCCCCCATACCCCTCTCGCATCGACCACACACGACAATTCCGATGAAAGTGCCATCAACGAACTACGCGATATCATCACATCGAGCAGGATAGCGCAAGACAAGAAGGAACAAGCACTCATTTTAATAAGAAGACTACGGGCAGCCTTGGCTCAGCCGCCAGTGGACTGGGCCGCAACCGATCCTACCGGCCCAGGGAGAACAGTACAGGACATCTCCCCCGAACTGACGGCAAGCATTGCAGTTCATGCCCAAAGGGTCGTCGAAGACGCACTCCGCTCTTTCACTCTCAAGGCGGACACGGTGTTGAACGCCCATTCTCGCAAGACGGACCAGGCCATCCAGGACGTCAAAGAGCTGTTGAAAAACACTCCACGACCTCCTGCCCCCTCCGTCTCCCGTGGCTCTTCACACACGACACCCGCTCAAGTCGACAAGCTGCCGATTCACTGTCCGCGTGAACTCGAGGTCGTCATCTCCCTGTCTAAGACAGATCACAAATCTGAAACCCGCCGACGATCCTTGGCAGACCTCAAGTTGCAGGTCGAAGCTGCTCTCACGAAGAGCGGAGTGGTGGGTCTATGAGTAGTGAAGATTCAGGGAGTAAGGAAGATGGCAAATGGAAGCATACTGGTACAGGCACGAACGGAAGAGAAAGCTAAGTTAATTCTTCTTCATTCGTCTGAATGGTTGACGCACTTTGAACCCAATGCATTGTTGGAGCAGAAGAAGTACTCGATTCATGTCAACCTCGTACCCACCTCGTTCGACCCGAAAGGCAAGGGGGCCGCATCCTCCATCTACTACGACAACCAAGGCACTATTCCTTCTCCCCAGTCTATTGTGTCCGCCCGATGGCTTTTCGAGCACCAAGACTCTGCCAATAAGAAAAGCCACGCATCCATGGTCCTCACTGTGGCAGAAGAGAAGACAGCTGACACCCTGATTTATCGTTCCTTAGCTCTTGGAGGCACGCTATGCCCCGTTGAGCGATACATTCCGCTACCTAGCTAATGCTACCACTGCTAAGCCTTCGGCCATATCGCCAAGGCGTGTCCCGACATCAAGAACCCAAATGCTCTCAAGTGCGCCCGCTGCGCAGGCAATCACGCCACCAGGAATTGTGAGTGCACACATTCTGTAAAGTGTACTAACACTCGCAGTTGCACGCATATTCAAGCCAAGTGTGCCAACTGTGGAGGACCACACAAATCCTTCGCCAATGAGTGCCATGTCAAAGCGCAGGCAAAGGCCGCCCTAACCTCAAGATACTGTTCCTCTCCATACTTCAACCCCTCGTTCCTTCCCCGCGCAGGCAGCGCGGGCGCCGCCTAGATGACCACTAACCCTACGCGACTACGGATCAAGAATCTCAACTGCCGGAAACAGCCTGAGGTCCTCAAGTCACTGCTCAACGATACCAACCCCCGCGACTGGGACATTCTGTGTCTACAGGAGGTCCCATATTTCATTGACCAGCATGCATCATACCGCTCCCAACAATGGCACCTCTTCCTACCCTCCAACGCGGCAGGACGGCACCGCTCCGCGCTAGTTCGGAGCGTCATATATGTTAATGCTGCTCTTCTCTCAGATTCGTACTCGCAAGTTCCCCTCAAGTCCCTCGACATCACAGCAATCAAGTTCACTCTCTCGCACAATTCCTTTTCTATTTATTCTATTTATAACCCCTCAAAAACAGATGCCACCGTCACATTGCTCAAGTCTCACCTAGATACCATACCATCGATGGACTCTTTCCTCCTTACAGGCGACTTCAACATGCATCACCCGCTATGGGCGGGCCCTTTACTCCCAAGATGCACTCGCCGTTCAGACACGGAGTCGCTCATCCATCTTCTTTCTGACCACGATCTGACATTATGTTTACCACCAGGAACTCCCACCTTTCTCTCGGACTCCCATCGTACCTGGTCCACCATTGATCTAGTATTCACAACCAAAGACATCACCGACTTGGTCATCTCATGCAAAACGGATCACGGCCATGGATCCGACTATCAATGCGTGGACACCATTCTCGACTTGGACCTACGCCGACGGGATCGCCCAGTCAGACTGAACTGGAGAGAGACCGACTGGAAAGGATTTCACGACGCCGTCATTGATCATTTCGAGATGCATGTTGCCATGAAGCTGAGTTCTCCATTGCAATCACACGAAGACGTTGACCAGGCTGTCGAAAGCATGACAGAAGGCCTAACGCGAGCCGTGGAGGACAACGTACCCGTAGTCAAGTCGACAAGCTTCTCGCGACGGTGGTGGACCAAGGAGCTCTCCGCCCAGTGACAGGAACTCAAGGCGACCCAAAACCGTGCTGTGAAGAAGAACTCAACGGTGGAAGACCGCGCAGCGGTGCATCCAGCTCAGCGGGTGTACCAGGCAGAGATCAGAAAGCAACAACGACTTCACTGGCGTACTTGGCTTGAAGAGGCCACAGAGAAGACGGTATGACAAGCAAGCAGATACGTCACACAGGATACAAGTGCCCAGTTGTCTCGCATTCCTGAGCTTCAAACACCCACCAGGACGGCAGCCACCAACGAGGAGAAATGTGCCACGCTTATGGGTGTGTTCTTTCCGGAGCCACCAATAGCACAGCTGGACGACATCGAAGGGTTCAACTACCCCAACATCGAGGACATGGACCCAGTAACAGAGGAGGAGATGGCATACGCGATCAAAGCCCTAAGTCCGTTTAAGGCCCCAGGACCGTCAGGAACCCCGAACACCGCCCTTCAACAGTGCTTACCGACGTTGCTGCAACCACTCACAGTCATCGCGAATGCGTCTCTGAGACTTGGGTACCACCCAAGACTGTGGAAGACCTTCACAACCATCACCCTGCGTAAACCCGGGAAGCCAGACTACATGATACCCAAAGCGTACAGACCTATTGCGCTGGAAGACACAATGGGGAAGGTGATCGAGTCCGTCATGGCTCAGCGACTGGCTACTATGGCGGAGCAGTACAACCTGCTGCCTCTGAACCACTTCGGCGGACGGCCGGGTCGGACCACTACGGACGCTGTCCTTTACGTCGTCCAACGGATCAAGGACGCGTGGTGGAAACATCAAGTTACTTCAGTCCTTTTCCTAGACATATCACAAGCTTTCCTGTTGGTTTCTCACCCACGCCTTCTGCACAACTTACGGAAGAGAGGAGTGCCAGGCGCCATGGTCAACTGGATTGCCAGCTTCCTCACCGACCAATGCACCCAGCTCAAATTTGACGACTTCACCTCAGACGTGTTGCTTGCTAGTGTTGGTATTCCACAAGGCTCCCCGCTCTCTTCCATCCTGTACCTTTTCTACTCCGCCGACCTACTAGAGATAGTAGACCTGAAGGATCGAGACCAGATGGCGGGAGGCTACATCGACGATACAATGCTTGCTGTCTCATCTAGCTCAGTTGCAGAGAATATCACAATGTTGGAACAACTTGTCCCAAAGGCATTGGCGTGGTCACGAACACACGCCTGCAAGTTTGATATTGCCAAGTTTCAGCTGGTCCATTTCACCCGTAACGAGAAGAAGCACACGCCGCTGCCACTGGTGCTCACAGACCACACAATTCAAGCCAGCGACACCGCAAAGTATCTTGGGATAGTCCTCGACCGCCGCCTACGATGGCACGAACAGAGCGACGCGGCGGTAGCCAAAGGGACCGCCACGGTCATGGCGATATCCCGACTCACGCGCCCTACCTTTGATATGCCTCATAAGTTCATCCGTCAGTTGTTCTGGTCGGTGGTGTTACCACGCATGGAGTATGGTTTAGTTGTATGGTGTGAACCCACACGTCTACGAGACAGAAGCAACCAGCTGAAAGGTTCCGTGGGTCTTGCAAAGAAATTGGGAAAAGTACAGCGTATCGCGTCACGGCTCATCACGGGCGCCTTCAAAACGACCGCTTCAGACTTCCTCGACTTTCATGCCAACATACCACCCATAAGGCTACGACTCAACCAATCCTTGTTCAACAGCACAGCAAGACTTGCATCATTGCCGCCCTCGCACCTGTTGGCCCCAGCGATTCAAAGATGCCAACATCGGTACCCCAGACTACATCGATCACCACTCCACGAGTTATTCAACGCATTCCCCAAGATCCGCAACCTAGAAACCATCGACTGCACACCACTTAAGACTACATGGATCCCTCCGTTCACGTATAGAATTGCTCCGAACAAGGACCAGGCGGAGAAGGAGGTAGCTGACTATGCAGATTCATTCTGTGTGTACTCCGACGGTTCTGGGTACAAGGGTCGGATTGGGGCAGCAGCAGTTGCAAAGACCAAAGACTCACAGCTAAGTGTCCGGCAGCTCTCTATGGGAACTGATAAACACCACACAGTATTTAAAAGTGAAGTCGTAGGCACTATATTGGCACTGGACATCATTGAATCCCAACCCCGAATCCGCGCCGCAACCATCCTCCTGGACAACCAGGCTGCCATCAAAGCACTTGCACAGCGACGCCCACGACCAGGCCAGTACCTAGTCAACCTCTTTCACAAGACCTGTTATGTCCGTGCGGAGACGCTACGGAGGGGGAACGGATGAAAGGACGGAGGTAGCGGAAGTGGTACGGAGGTACTACGGACGTTACTGACTGGCTCCGACAACGAGTACGGAGGCTCCGTTGAGGAGTCCGGAGGCGGAGTGGAGACGATCTGATGGATGCCAGAGCAAAGGAAGGGAGAGGGAAGGGCAGAACGACGGGGACGAAAAGAGGGGCGACAGTTGGACGGAGACGGGGTACACGAACACCACACAGTGGTGGGTGACGTGCTGTCGAGCTCAAGTAATGACAGAGGGTCGGAGGCCCGAGAGGAGAACACGGAAGAAACATTAATTTACGAACTGGAGAAATGGTACAGTCCTGTCGTAGCTACTTATACCTACGGGGCACCCTACGGAGAATGGACGAAGTCCGTATCGGAGGCAGATAGTGGATAAGCGGAAACGTGTAGGGGGCGAGGACTGTGACCGGAGGTCACTGACCGGAACATGAGGGAAACATGAACATTCGGTGAGGACGACGGAGGAAGGGATAATAAAGGAAGGAGGAGTCCAGGGGTAGAACATACCGGATGGAGAGGAGCACGGAGGTCTCCGAAGTAGCTCCGGATGTCCGATAAGAAAACGTGAGCTCAACGGGAAAGCTCAGTAGATCATCACGGCATAAAACCCGTCAGCTCAACGTCCCTAAGTCAGAACGGATGCTACCGCAGAGGTGTCCTGGTGAACCTCGGAGGCCGGGCTCGGAGGGATCCGGGCGGTAAGTCTGCACGAATATAACAAAAACCCACCAATGATTATGTAACATTACTGGTGTCAAGTTTCGATGCAGTGTGACCTAGAGACGTTGTTGATCGTTCTCACGTAGCATCTTCTCAATCAGCATTCGTTCACCGACATTACTTATTTCGTTCTCACCTTTGTTTTTGGCTCCTTCGTATTCTTCAAACATGACCAGTAACCAGTCAGGCGGCGCTCGCAACAAGTCCGTTCGGTCGCAAGCGTCCAAGGATCGTAGGAACCAGCGGGACAGAGAGAGGCGCAAGGCCCTGGGCAAAACCCCGAAGAAGCCTGGAAATCGTGGTATTTTTCATGGGGTCGCGTCTTTCCTTCTTGCAAGAGCACGAAAAGACGTTCCAGAACGTCGGACACGGCACGCAAACCACATTCTTCGCTGAGCTGATGGGCGAATATTGGACCAAATTTCCGTGGTATGTGCCTTTGGACAAGGAACCGGGCAACGAGGGTGTGGAATCTGAAGAGCCGGAATTAACAGAAGAGGTAGAAGAGGAGAAGGGTGTCATCATAGCAAAGACAATTGAGGTGAGTAAGCACTGTTGTTTCGTATGTTCAAACTCACTGACTTTATTGCAGTCTATCAAACACTGGTATCGTTGGCGCCGTACGAAACACATGAGCAAGACTGACAACCCGTGGGCGCCATTCCTTCAACAACTCCGTATCAAGTCGCACCAGAATGCCCCCCCTCATCGACTCCCCATCTGGCAGATGTATATGAAGGCCAATGCAGCCGACGTTGACCAGGAGCTTCAGGACCGCTGGCCAACCACCGGACTGGAACCAAAGCAGAAGATCAACTTCCGGGGTGCAATCGCGAGAGAGTTCGTGAACAGGCTGGAGGAAGCGGAGAGGCAAGCGCGGGAGTTGCACGAGCGCGAGATGAAAACATACCAGGCGGAACTCAGTCAGTCGTTGGATGCATTGACTCCGCAGGATATTAAAGAGTAAGTAACGCATTATATCTCTGATTCAGTCATACTCACCTTGACCTAGAGCTCGCGAACACATCTCTGAAGTGGTCGAGCCGTTACTTCAGCTCATCGCCGAATACACCGCCACCTCCGCCACCATCATCCTGGGCGCCCCCCCGCCGCCAGGTGAACAGAATTTCTTTCTCAAGGGGCTGCACGCGGGTCTTACGGTCAAAGGAAAAAGTTGGACCAAGGTTGATCCAGAGGGTTTTCGTGTAGCTTTGAAGAGCTATTCAGCTTTCTTGATCCAGACGCGAGCACAAGGTAAGTCCCCTGTCTGTGTATTCCGACGCTACGTACTGACCGTCTTCAGACTCTTCAACTTCACAGGAAGCCTCAGCCACGTCCCCAGTCCCTGGACCATCCACGCAGAATCAAGGTCCAGCGCGTTCCCATGGCCGTTCTCGTCGAAACGCATCTAACGAGACGTCGGACGAATCCTCATCGTCGTCATCTTCGTCGGAGAGCGAAGAAGAGCGTACTCTCACTTCCATCCGTCGATCTCGACGACTTGTCAAGACCAATCCAAAGAAGGTTGTGGAGGACAAAGAGGAGGACAACGACAAAGAGGGGGAGGACAAAGAGGAGCAGCGGGAGAGTGATGACAACGAGGGGGGTGGCGAAGACGAAGGGGGCCGGAACACTAGGAAGCGAGGCAAGGGCAAGGAAACGGAGACAGCGCAAATAGCCGGACTTGCGAGTCCCCTTCGAGCACAAGTAAAAGCAATGAAGAACGACAGACGTCGTGCAGCTCGTCTGAAGGAATTGTCTGGTCTCACCCCATTCGACTTGGAACGTGAGATCAATATAGCACGCAACACGATCTCAATGGAGGCTCTTGGTGTTCGACGTGCTGCATTGCAACTGACCGGCCGCCAACCCAGTCCCAGTCCCCCTCGTTCGCCCAGCCTGCCCAGCCCTCGTGCCCCCAGCCATTCTCACAACGTCCCGCGCACGCCTTCGCGCGTTCATTCACCCAGTCATATTCCCCTCTCGACAACACCTCATGGCACGCCAGCTTCCTCTCGTAATTGCACTCCCTCTCTACTGCGATCACGCACGCCAAGGCCCCCCACCACAAACAACAAGGAAGAACAGCCCTCATCTGCACCGTCTTCCTCTCCTCAGGCTCTCGCTGCAGAGTCACAGGTTTTGGACCGTGCTGGGTGGCCGGCCTGGGTGAAAGAAGGGTTTGACTTCCTATCTACAGGCAGATTCGGCCCCGAGTTCGAAGCTGTCCTCGTCAGCTGGACTGTCCTCGAGCGATTGTATGACTGGGCAACATTCGTAAGCCTGCATTCTGTTGACCTTGCTTTCATCCACTGACCTGATTATTCAGAATCAAGGACTTGGCACCAAGCACAGACCTTCTCAGGTACGAATTTGGACCCAGGTCCTCCGTCGTAACCTCCTCAAGACACCCAACATTCCGGACCTTGCCGCTTACGAGACGGAATGGTGGTCGTGGTGGAACGACCTCCAACCCGACCAACGAGCGTTCAATGATAACGATTGCCCTGTGCAGAGGGGCGAATGTGATTGGCTCCCCCTTCGCAAACCCGGCAAGAACGGTATCTTCATAGTCCTGATGTCACTCTTCTGGTGGCGTCAGTGTGAAAATGCTGCTTCCGAGTCGTGGTGCTACGCAGTACGGGACGTCCATTGGGTCATCCTCCGCCTGCAGTCCTACGAGCAGTGTGGGCGCAAACACCAGTCGGACAACGACGAGAGTGCACTCGGGAGAGCGTCGAAGCGGGCGAAAATTTAGTATATATGTCATTGTCCTTTAAGAGTATTTACATGTATTACGAATGATATCTTGGAAGCAATCAATGTGTATAGATTTTCGAACGAGGTAAGGGTGCATGTGTGTCGTCGAGACGGACAGTGATGTCAACATGATGACACACCACACACGGTTGCTGGATGCACATGTGAATCGACGGGCCACGTGGTGGGTCTGGACGTGTGGTAGCGCGAGAGTCGACGGGGTTGAGACTATCGACATATTTGGGACGCCACGTGGGTGTGGAAGTTACCAGCGCCCAGGGACAAGACCCACTTTCCCCTGAGGAAGGAAGCCGAGATGCCGCCAGCCAGCCACGCGCGTGGAGTGGCTTTCTGAAGCAATGCCGACCAGCCGAAGGCGAAATCCTGAACAGCCGCCCAAAAGTGGCCCAGGCGGAGGGGTACATACCTAACAAGGCAGGCAGCCGAAAAGCCGTAGGAACCGCTGACTGCGTGGCCGCGGCCTGCAGGTATTGCAATACACGTCAGGCCACGTCCGCCAAATTTTGCAATACGCGTCCTGGCCATGGTCTGACGTTATTGCAATACTTGTACAGCAAAGGCTGCACCACAAGTCTAGTACAGTGATCTTAGCATCCCACCGTGGGTAGAAGCCTGTAGCAGCAGGTGGACCGGTGTACTAGCAAATCCGCTGTTCCAGCGTCCATTTTACCACAAACAACACCCTCACTTCCCTATATCAAACTCAATCCCCCTACTCCACCCAAGTCAATTTCGCCTCTCCATCACACACCATGTCAGACAGCACTCTCTCCAACATTACCCCCCTCTCAGATCACAACTTCAGTACTTGGAAACCAGAAATCTCTGCTTTGCTTAGAGCCAAGGGTCTATGGCGCATTG
>SGPM01000567.1:0-11694 GCA_004802725.1 Antrodiella citrinella
ATGTCTCGCAGGAGGTAGAGGTTTGACGTTTGAGATCGTTCAACGTAGTACGTACATAGTAAAGATATGATATTGATAAGATGAGATAATTTTCTCGATATCGAATGCTGCATTGCCATCATTTATGGGCGCTACGAACATCCGATCTGCACACTGGACCTGGCAGCGTTGCCACTCTCCACGAAGAGAAAGGTGAAGCTGGGTATATAGACGCTGACCCGCCGCCTGCTCGTCCCAACAAACTTCGCAAACCACACCTACTCGCCTCAGCTCCAGCTCTCCGACGTCCTTCACCCCAGAATACGAGAGCCAACATCCGTCGCGGGGACGTCAACGAGTACATCGCAGTCAAGACACGTCTCGCTCACTTCCGGTTCCCCGCCCCTGACGCACCCCCAACACCTCGTCTCACAATCAAACCTCTGCCACCTCTCCCTTCTACCACGTCAATCGCGTCTGTAGAGAATATGGCGACTGTTGTCGCGTACATGGGATCGGCGGCGGAACCGATGCTTCTTGACTGGGACTGTCTGCCTCCTGCGCTACCTGACTCGCCTACCATTCCCCCGACGCTGTTCGCATGCTCTGGGGACGACAATGTCTTGGGGCTGACTTTGGGACTCTGATGTATCTTGGTTATGTCGGTGAGGGGAGTGTTGAGCTAGACGAGGTTGTCAGCTCGAATAGGGTGAGAACAAAATAGAAAGACAGCGTACTGTATAAAAATTGATGGTGTTAACGTCTGAGAAGAAAATGCAGTTGATTTCGACCTCGACCTCCCTGTGTGCTGTTCGTCGTGGCTCGTGGCATGCTCTCGAGAAACGCGTCGGAAGGTTCGTGGAATGGCAACTTCAAGTTGAAGTGGTCAAAGTTAGACGCCATTCACGTGTCGACGCCACGAAGCGCCCGTGGATGTCGCGTCCCGGCTGGGCTGCGCGTGTCGGTCTCGGACAGTGACCAGCACCTTCTACTCAACGCCGACGTCGACGGTTCATGGCTCCTCGACACCGCACAGCCATTCTCTTCTGGTCATTCCTCTGTTTTGCCGTCTTCACCTCCTTTGCTCAGGAACATTCCGTTTCGTATTTCAAGAACTTACCCTCCAGACTCTTCTTCTTCGAAGACCAGCCTGTCAGTGCTCTCACTGCCAACATCCTTGCTCTCCAATCTCATTGTTCTTAGTCTGCAATATATCACGATGCAATAGAAGGCAACATCTATGTCTCTCAGAACGAGGGCAAGTCCTGGGACAGGGCAACCGATCTTCCGGAGGGTGCTGCATTGATGGTCTTCGAGCATCCGTTTGACAACAACTACGTGAGTCCCCTTCTTATCGTTCAAGTAATCGACTCCAATGCCTCTACTAGGCTTTTGTCCTGACAAATGGCAAAACCCATTATCGTACCGAGAACCGAGGCAAATCCTGGCGTCCCTTTGAGGTGCCCGTTTCGCCAGCCATGGTCGGACGACCTCTCTCCTTCCACTCGGATCCAAAGAAATACGGATACGTGTTGTACCAGGGTACCGTCTGCGAGCGTGCAGGGCCGTGGGGCATGACTTGTCACGACGAGGTGAGTCTTTGTGCGCGTTTGCATTCAATTTCCTATCTCATCTTTGACAGACATACTACACGCAAGACGCGTTCATGACCACAAAACTGCTCCTCTCCGAGACCTCGAAATGCCAGTTTGCACACAGCAGCAAGGATTTCAAGCATGACGCCCACGACGACCTCATCTACTGCGTTGCCTTCGACAGCTCGCCCACCGACGGCGTCCACTCCCTCTCTTCCAGTCGGTTGTTCTCTTCCACTGACTTCTTCCAGAGCGAGAACCGAGTGGAGGAACTGGGGATTGGGAAGAACGCCCGGGGTGTCGTGGCACTGGCTATCGTATCCAAATACGCCGTCGTGGCGATGCGTGATCTGGCGCCAGGCAACAACGGAGAGATGTTGCTGTACGTGAGCGTTGACACCAAGACATGGGCCAAAGCCCAATTCCCGCATGCGTCGTCTGCGAAGCTCAGAGAGAACGCGTACACGGTTGTTGAATCCACCACGCATTCGCTTGCGGTGGACGTTGTGCTGCAGGACCAAGGCAGTATCGGAACACTGTTCGTGTCGAACTCGAATGGGACGTATTTCGTGGAGAGTTTGCGGGATACAAACCGGAACGAGCTCGGGTATGTTGACTACGAGAACGTGTACGGCATCGAGGGCGTTGGGTTGGCGAACGTAGTGGCGAATGCGCAGGATGTAGAGTCTAAGAGGTCGGCGAAGCGGCTGAGGTCGAAGATTACATTTGACGACGGTGGGTATCTAGCTCTTTGCTACTTGGTACCGTATCTCACGTGACTGTAGGTCGGACGTGGTCTCGCCTCCGTCCCCCGGCTGAAGACAGTGAGGGCCGTCGGATTGCATGCAACCCGGCAGACGAGTCGTGCTCCCTCCACCTCCACTCCGTCACGCTCCCCCACAACTTTGGACGTGTCTTCTCCTCGCCTGCTCCTGGACTCGTCATGGGCGTCGGGTCGATCGGAGACCACCTATTACCCTACGAGGATTGCGACACGTTCTTGAGCGCAGACAACGGAGTGACGTGGAACATGGTACGGATGGACGCTCATAAGTACGAGTTTGGAGACTCGGGGAGCGTGTTGGTCATGATGAACGACGAAGACAGCACCGATACCGTAGTCTACTCCACTGATATGGGCAAGACTTGGTACGTCCTTCTTATAGTCTCATTTGAAACATTCTTTGTTTACTTAATTTCCATAGGAAATCGTACAATCTCAATTTGAAAGTACGCCCGAAGATCCTGACTACGATCCCGGACTCGACGTCGCAGAAGTTCGTGTTGGTAGGACAAGTCGGGAAGCGAGACGCCAGCGGGTCGGAGGGGCGATATGTTGTCATCTTCCTTGACTTTGCGGGCACGCGTACGCGGAAGTGCGAGGAGAGGGACTTTGACAAGTGGTATGCACGGACGGCGACCAACGAAGAGTGTCTGATGGGGCATAAGGTACGTTGTGCTTTATATAGGTCACTGGGCATGGCTGATCAGGATATAGCAATGGTACAAACGGCGAAAAGCGAGTGCGGATTGCTATGTGGGTGAGAAGTACAGCGATCCCGTAGAGCATGAAGAGAGTTGCCCATGCGCAGCCGAGGACTTTGAGTGGTGAGTCTCGTCGTTATCTTCTGCTGTCTAGTACTCAATGAAATCTACAGTGACTATAACTACGTTCGCCAAGGCGACATTTGCGCTCCTGCTGGCCCTGAACCCATCCCCGCTGGCATCTGTGGAGACCCGGCCAGCACTTACATGGGATCCTCTGGGTGGAGAAAGATACCTGGGAACACTTGTGAAGGAGGGATGCAGTTGGATGCAAAGGTCGAGAAGTCGTGCTCGAAGGGTGAGTCTGGTGTGATGTCTCAGCCGGTGGATGTTTTGATACTGAGGGTTTCTTGCAGCTCAACCTGCAGCGGGAGAGGTCATTCATCAGACTGTGAGTATCTCTTGGTGCAGATGGTAATGCGACCCTAATGTTGGTTCGTAGTTCGAGTTCCCTGCTCCCGTTGTACAGTATGCATACTTCAAGGACTCTACAGTAAGTCGCTCTTCTCGTTATATTTCACTGCATATGCTCATGGGTGCGCTAGACGATCCTTGTTCGTCTCCGAGACCGTAGTATCTGGCAGTCCAGTAATGAGGGTTACACATGGACCCAGCTTCGACCCGAAGAACGTTTTGTCGCCTTCTATCACCATACCTACTCGAACGACCGTGCATACCTCATCACTGATACCCAACAATTCTGGTACACCACCGATACCGGAAAGACATGGAACCCATTGGTTTCTCCAGCGCCACCCAACCCTATTGGGTTGCAAGTCTTGCGCTTCCATCCTCTCAAGTCAGACTACCTCATCTGGAGCGGGTCGCGCGAGTGTGAAGGGTTCGGCGAGAACTGCCACGTCGAGGCATTCTACACGCTCGACAACGGACGGAACTGGAAGTCCGTGGAGCAGTATGTGAGGAACTGCGCATGGGCAAGGGACTCGGAGTTGTTTGCGGACCCGAACCAGATCTTGTGCGAGTCGTATCGCGATAAGAGGGGGAACCAGAGGTTCTTTGGGATGGAGAACCCTTTGGAGTTGATCAGTGGGACGGATTTCTATGCGAAGAAGAATAAGCTGTTCGATCATGTTGTTGGGTATGCGGTCTTCTCGGAGTATTTGATTGTTGCGGAGGTGAGTAGTCCTGTTCTTTCCGCGAGTATGGGATTTGACCGTGGTCATTATGTAGTACCAATCTGTGCATCAGTCGCTCGATCTGCAAGTATCTTTGGATGGACGCAAGTTCGCCACAGGCTTGTTCCCGCCCACAATGCGTCTAGAGCAACACGTATGTGCAAAGTATATCTCCGTTATCAGCCTTTTATGCTGACCACTGCCTTGTAGGCGTACACCATTCTCGAATCTAGCACGAAATCTTTGTTCTTGCACGTCACCACCTCCGAACTGCAGGGTCTCACCTGGGGCAACATCCTCAAGTCCAACTCGAACGGGACGTACTTCGGTGTATCTGTCGACCATGTGAACCGCAATGAGGGTGGGTTCGTCGACTTTGAGAAAATGATTGGGTTGGATGGGATCGCGTTGATCAATGTCGTGTCTAACCCGAGTGAGGCGATCTTGTCGAGACGCAAGGAGCTGCAGACGAGGATCACTCATAATGATGGTAGGTGCTCCTGGTTTAAGTTTGTGGGTATGATGGACTGATGAGATGTACATAGGTGGAACGTGGAAGCCGTTGACACCGCCTAAACTCGACTCGCAAGGTAACACTTACACTTGTGACCAAGTGGTGAGGATGAGTCTCCAATTTGTTCTGCCTTGACATTGCTAATGTCATTCCCCTCGCAGCGTTGCAACCTCCATATCCACGGATATACCGAACGTTGGGACGCACGCGCGACATACAGTACTCCCTCCGTCCCAGGCCTCCTGATGGCCGTCGGTAACGTCGGTGAGACGCTCGCGCCCTACACTGACAGCGACACCTTCCTCTCTCGCGACGCAGGCTTCACATGGGAAGAAGTGCACAAGGACGCACACCTATGGGAGTTTGGCGACTCCGGGTCGATCTTGGTGATGGCCAACGATGAGGACGCGACCGATCATGTGATGTTCAGCACGGATGAGGGGCTGAGCTGGAAGGAGTACCGCTTCACGGACGAGAAGATGCGTGTCAAGTCGATCGTCACTGTGCCGATGGATACAAGTAGGAGGTTTATCTTGCTGGGCTATTATCCGAGACATACGGATGGCGCTGTTGCTGTGCATTTGGATTTCTCGGAGTTGACTCGTCGACAATGTGGGTATCCTTTTCTTTGTTTGGTGGGAATTAGCTAATATCAATATCAATACAGGTGTGCTTGATATCCAGGAGTCTGCACAGGACGATTTTGAGTTGTGGAGTCCCAGTGAAGAGCGTACAGAGAGGTGCTTGTTTGGAAGACGGGTATGTTTTTATCGTTGTGCAGTCCACTGGACGAACGCTCATTTAATTGGCAGACGTTGTATCATCGCCGGAAACGGAATGCCAATTGTGTGGTCGGGTCGCAGAAGAAGGATGAGGCCAAGATTGTGGAGAATTGCGCCTGCACAGACGCCGACTTCGAGTGGTACGCTCATAAATTCACTCCGTTCTTTCCTCCTTGGCTCATACCCTGAACAGCGAGTTCAACCATCGCAGAGATAGTGACGGCATTTGCGTGCTCGCGAACGGCACACAACCTCTCGCTCCAGACGATACATGTCGTGGCGATGATGACTACTGGTATGAGCGGACGCCTTACCGAAAGATCCCCTACTCGTCTTGTGAGGGTGGTATCCGACCCGACCACGGTGAAGAACATGTGTGCCCCGGAATCAAGGGCCACGGGTTCTTCTTCTGGTTCTTCGTCCTGGTCGTACCGTTTTCATTGGCTGCGTTGGTCGGGTACTATTACTACCGCAAGGCCGGGCTTGCAAGAGGGTCAGTCGTCTATATCTTCCATGCTTTTCATCTGCTCACGTCTCGTCTCCGTCCTCAGAAACATCCGTTTACCTGGCGGCGATACTCGCTACTCGAGCGATGCTGGCGTGTTGGATACAGTGGCGTCTGTACCGTGGTTCCTGCTGGGCCTCGCCGGTATGGCATGGGAGTGGGTCGTCTCGAGTGCGGATGGTGTCGCAGTGGGATACCGATCGCGGCGGGGGTATCGAAACGTGCCGGTGGACGAGGATGCGCAAATCCTGCGATTCGAGGACGAAGAGTGAGTTGGTGACATTGGTAGGTGTAGAGTTGGACATGTTTCGTTTTGCGCTACCCTCCATACATGCATAGAAAATAACACAGGAGTACTGTAGGATTTCTTCATCGGTTTGTTCTTACCCTTTCATTGCTATGTATCTCTCTTTTCTCTGTCAGTATCATCTCGCTATGCTACCTGCTATATATATTATTGCGAAGAGATTGTGTTGATTGGCAATGACTTGTCCAGGTGACCGAACACCGTCAAATAGTCCCACATCTCTTTCACCTGCCAATATTCTCCAGGCGTTGGCTGCCTCTGCAAACGGGAAATCTCGAGTGTTGACCCCTTTCCTTGACCTCCCCTCCTATCATGATCTCAGTGTCCTACCACGACCATCGGTACCCGACATCCATAACCTGTGTATTATCGGTTTCTCTCCTGCAACTTTCTGTTCATCACTCCGATTTCTGGAGTCCGTCCTCCTTGAGACTGACATGTCTCCGACATCATGGCAAAAAGGCCGTCCTCTTCTCATAGCACCACAAATTTGCCAGCGAAACGACAGGCGCAAGATGACTTACGATCCTACGCTGTCCTGCCCGAGATGAAGAGCACAATAGAGGTTGTGTGCGGGGGTCATTCCACCGAGGGCTTCTCGCTGCTTGCGGCGAAGTCTACTTGAAGGAAGTCGTCAAGCATGCCCCCGTGGGCGTGCTCCACGCAGACCTTCAAGATGAACAGTGTCGTGCTGCTGTAGTAAGAGAGCATCCGGACTTTGTCGACAAGCTTCGGGAAGCCGATACGGTTGATAGGGCGTGGAACGAGATCCTTGGTCTTCGTGAGTTATCTAAAAGGGGTATTTTGTCGCGGAGATATTCTGATCGTTGCTGTTCTTTTAGCATACCTTGTCGCCTCAAACACCTCCACATCTTTGAAAAACACCTCCCATCCAGGACAGCGGGATCCTTGAGGAAAGTGTGCCAAATACCACAGAGAATACGACGGTAAATTGATGTGTCTTTCACTCCTGTTGTTATCCTCATGTTTCTCTCGTCACAGCTGACACGGAGACCATGCAGTACGCGTGGCAGGATACATATCGGGGAGACTTGCCAGATGTCATGATCAACACTCTCCGCTGCCTTGCCGAAGAGGGACCGACTGCGTGGAATGATATCTGTAATCGACATCACGCCACTACGATCGTGAACTATGGTCCCTCGGGCACAGGCAAGTCGCGTACCGCAGACGAGGTTGCGAAAAGGATTATTTGCGTTCCGATGAACCTTGCCTCTAACAAACAACTTGAAAGTAAGCTTTCTGCTTCTGAGTATATCAGGCCGCCGCCTCGTCTGATGCTTTGTGGTCTTGAAGCGTTCCCGCCAGGTGATAGGCAAATAAGATGGTGGCTGCCAAAGTCATTTCAGTCCGAGTACTACGGGCGTGATAAAAGGTTTAATGAGAATGATGTCCACATGCAAACATGTGCGCTTTTGTACGGGATCATGGTTGTGTTATTACGAAAGCTGCGCAGCCTGAGTGGTACGTCTTGAGTGGTTTATGGTCTATTCCAAAATCATCGTTCATTTTTGTTCATGGCTTTCAGATGTTCTTCCACCAACTGATAGCTCTTACGAGGGTTGCAGAGACCGATACGCCGCCCTCGCAAATGCTCTCCGTCGTTCATTTGTGGAGGGTATGACTTAACCATGAGCATGGTCATTACTGTCAAGAGTTCTACACTTCGGTCGTTGAAGAAGCCGAGGAGGTGGGTGCTACGAATTGCAGATTTCTTTATTAGTACTGAGCTATTTACGACACCCGAGTCAGATCATCAAAAGTCACAAACTTCGCCAGGGCAAGTCAAGTATGCGCAGTATCTCTATATCCTCTTGTATCACTTTTGGTCTGACTCGGATCTTCTACACTACATAGGTGTTGACCGGACTACCTCGTATGACTCAGGTGTATTCCGTGACAACTTGTGGCGAGCAGTCAAAGATCTCGACGATTACTTGTATTTGAGTTACTACTTTCGCCATGAACCCTCAGTGCTTATCGTGTTCTACGAAGCACAGATCCTCGCCGACCCTCTTGCGCTGCTGTGACACTACTACGTACTTTCCGCACATCCGCCGAGCGATGTGCCAGATGAACAATCGCAATTTTTGTGCTGTATTCCTTGCCTGGTCCGGCAAGTTTGATTTGCTCTCTGATAACTTGGGCTCGAACGAGCTCGACCCCCCATTTTGGACCAGTGACCGACCGTACTCGTTCCCACCATTCACAGAATTCGAGATGGACAGGTGGGCTGATACTGTTACGCCAGACGGAAGTTGGACGATCGACCGCATGGCATCCACCTATCATATAGCCCATCTCGGACGCCCGTAGTAAGTCCAGATTGACACGAATCATGACGAGCATGAACGTACTTTACAGATATCCAGCTCGCTATGACAATGGGACTCAATCGACGCGAGTGCACATCGTTTCATATGCCCGTGACAAACTTCTGGGTCCTGATGAACCGGACTACGGGGTGCTTATGAATCCACTGCAAACCCTCGTCTGCCTTGCTGCCCGTCTTGCCCTCAGGCTCAGATACACCCTGCGCCCCCTGAGGATCCACTGGAGGAAGAGCGGGATCAAGTCGAGCATCACATGCGGATTCGCCGCAACGGCGACGTCAACGGAGGATTGGCGACGATATCGCCCTCGGAGCCTCTGCTCGCCGAGGCTGTCTATTCAAAGATGAAAGCCTCGGCCGCACTCCTCCTGGACGCGTTTCTCAGCGCCGTCCGGATTATGTTTACGGTTTGACCGATGAAGCTCGGTTGCGTGTGGACGCGCTCTGGAATGGACGTGTTTCCACCGATTGCGCATTATTGACCTCGTTGCTCAAGGATGGGAGCGTCCCCAAGATGTTGCCTGCCTGTTTCTGCAGTGGGGATCATCAGATGGTGACGCTGGAGGAGGCGTTCAGGGATGGCCTCGTCTATTTCAACCGTTTCGTGAGGATTGAGGACTACGTTCTCGTTGCTGTGGTACATCATGAGCCGGGGTGCCGCCGTCATATGCAACAACAGCCAGCGCGGCGTCGATGTGCTCGTTCCGGTGCTGATGGGTGAGAAGGTGGAACCGAAGAACATGTCTGCCATGCTTGTCCAGGTCAAGAGCGATTCCGCGTTCCAGGATGAGCCCGTGCCTTCGGAGCTCGACACGATGTGTGGACTGTTCCCCGGTGTCCAGCTGCCGCCTGTCATTCGTCTCGTGTTCGTGTTGGCCTCGGAGCGGCCGAGCACGCACTCAGTCCGCCTATCCACGTGACGCATATGTCGTACGATATGTGGTGTGCTGGGATTCACGAGGACACGGCGAGATTGAGTATAGGGAGCTCTTTAGCACACGGGGATCAATGATACGACTCATCGCGAGACGCTGCGGAGGCATATGAACCCTGGGGTGTCCTTATCGTAGTCCTGTAGTAGCACGTACAGTAGACGCCGATCATCTTGAAACGCACGACGATGTCCAACCCCGCAGAGCTCCAGACACGGCTACAGGACCTGTCGTCGTCGTACCAGAAGATCCAGCACGAGCTCAGCGTCGCCGTCGACGCCCGCCAGAAACTCGACGCCCAGAAGAGCGAGAACGAGCTCGTCAGGAAGGTCTGTCCTCCTTCCGTGGTCTTGTGCACGCGGCACTCATCTGACATACACCGCTGTGCAGGAATTCGACCGGTTGACACCGAACAGCGAGGTGTACAAGCAGATCGGGCCCGTGCTGGTCCCGCAGACGCAGGAGGCGGCGCGCGGGGACGTCGAGGGGCGGTTGCGCTTCATCGAGGGGAACATGTGCGTCCTCTTCCTTCCTTCTCATGTCTTATCAAGTTCTCGTTGGTCGGTGGGCTGACGGTGTGCGTTCGCAGTCAAACGGTCGAGACGCAGCTCGCAGAGATCGAAGCACGGGGCGAGAACGTCAAGTCGGAGGTACGCTTCACGCTATCCATTCAAAACGTGGACTCATTCGTGTGTAGATCGTGGAGATACAAACCCTCCAACGGCAGCAGGCGGGTCCAACTGCGATCTCTGTATGAGCTTCACAGAGGTGTGAGCGGATGGATGGGGCGTAGGAAGACGGTGTGTAGGATAGGTTTTAATGATAATTCATAATCCTCGTCTGCTATGTGAGCCCCTGCCATCTCCCTTCATCTCTTCCTCTCTCCCACAAAATGGCCAAAAACCCGGTAAGCTCACGCCTGTCCCTGCGAGCGCGCCTCGAACTCGGCCTCGGGGGTCCGGAGGACGTGCGCGAGTGTGAACCGCTTGCGCGCGGAGAGCGGGCGCGAGTGCGTGATGCGGACGTGGTCGTTCAGGCGCAGTTCTGTGTGGGCGGTCAGGCGTAGGATTCAACAGCCGAAGGCGGGGGACTCGGACTCACGTTCGGTCTCGTCGTGCACCAAGAACTTCGTGCTCCTCTCCATCCTCTGCGCACCCGCACCAAAGAATCAGCATACACGATCGTGAATGAGCAGAAGGACGCGGACCTTGTGCGTGCGCTCGTGCACGACCCAGCGCGAGACGGTCACCGTCGCCGTCTTGCGCATCGCCCCGACTTTCGTGACGAGCCCTGTGAACGCGGGTGGTGCCATTCCTAGTCGCGCTGGAGGTTCAAAAGAGGTCGCGGTGGTGATGGTAGGATGTGAAGGGTGTTTGACGTTATTTGTCACTCGCTCGCAAAGACGTGTATTGGTGAATACAGGGAGAAAGCAGAGAAAGAGAAAGTAGGGTACAGTGTAGAATCTAAGCACGTCTCCGGACACCTTCAACCCACTTCTAAACCTTCAACCAAAGCACAC
This sequence comes from Antrodiella citrinella, assembly GCA_004802725.1. NCBI lineage: Eukaryota > Fungi > Basidiomycota > Agaricomycetes > Polyporales > Steccherinaceae > Antrodiella > Antrodiella citrinella. The sequence continues at coordinate 11,168 of SGPM01000567.1, forward strand.
AACCAGAAATGGAAAAGCAGAACGAGAGAAAGGAAATAAACGAGTGTGAGGTGCGATTATTTAAACGTACCCGTACGCCATGATCTATATACTACTGCGACGAGAGAACTGTAAGTACGATTCGAGCAACGGAGAGCGAGCAAGGGAACAGCGTAGTAGGGTACACATGTCGACCGGGAGGGTGTTTGTACAGTCAGTTGTGAGGGCGTGGGGCCGGCCCGTGCGTTGGGAGGGAAGGGAAGGAGGTATAGGTACACGACCGGGGTATGAGACGTTTTGGGTGTCGTGGTAGTGTCATGAATCGTGAGGACCTCGAGTCTCAGTTCGGCCGTTGCTCGGGGATGTTGTCGAAATACCCCTCTACCCCACCAGGGTGCTTCTCCTCGATCGGCGTGTCCACCGGGCTCGGGTAGTCCACGTCGTCATCCACGTCCATGTCCAGACGCGTGCGCTGCAGCAGCCCGGGCGGGAGCATCGGCGAGTCCTRCAGCGTCAGCCCTAGCSMKGCGAGGCCGCTCGCGGGAGTC
>SGPM01000568.1:0-11692 GCA_004802725.1 Antrodiella citrinella
AACAAACACAAGCCCAGGTAGCCCTCACCCGACTTGTACATTATATACTCTGGTAATTATCAGCCGACATCCGTTATCCCATACTCCCCATACCTGGGTCACTTCCGCTACACCGTGAAATACAGCCTAATCCACTGAACACGCCCTTTGTATCGCCCTTGAACATGAATTCTTTTGCTACATAGGAAAATAGGTAGCGTCGTTGATTGACTTTCAATGTTCCATGGGGCGTTACCCCTTCATCGGATCCTTGAAGGTGGGCCCTGCATGTGGAGGAAGTTCAGCGTCGACTTCCGCTCGCTTGACTTCTCTACTCAGAGCCACTTGACCTCCAAGCCTCCATTTCGACCTGTGTCGCCAGAGGTACGCTGCAACATCCGGATTGGTGTATTCAGTGAGTTCCGTTTCATTATACTGATTGACTCTTTGTGTTGCAGTTTTATGTACTTGAGTCGCTGAGACTCGGAGCAAATTTCCCGCTCGGGGACATTGTACCAGCCAGTTCATACGCTGCTACATTGACAGTTGTTCTGATAGTTCCCGTCTCAAACTCCTTGTCTTTCCGTCTTCATGTTAGTTTAGACATCGGGCATATCGTTTCGGCATGACTGTATCACTTGATGAAGGTTTGAACGCTCTGTCAGCGGGATCCAGCGCTGGACGGCACCTGTAAAGCGTAGAAATTGCCCGTATCCTGTGAGTTCTTGCCTTGTCCTCCTCCACGCTATCGCGTCCGGCATTGAAAATCTCGTAAAGGACACACACTACCTGGAGGTACGTACCAAGGCTTGCCAACTCGCTTACTAGTACGGCCTATGGCGATGCGCTGATAACGCAGAATTCCTACAGGCAGTCATGTCCGCACCCACATCATCCCGAGCCTCACCCTATCCATTCCTCCACCACCCTCCCTACTAACCTTTTGGAGCGTGTTATCGACTTCCTCTCGAACTCTGCAGGCAGCAAGCGGAACTCTGCGCCTGTGCCCTCACATGCCGCGCGTTTCTCTCCATATCAAGGCCGTATCTCTTCCCCAGCCTTACACTCCAATCCCACGCCACTTTGAATGCGTATTTGTCCGCTGTTAATGACACGCCCGCCATGACAAGTAATGTCGGACTTCTGCACGTACGGAATGTCGGGCGGGACGCACAGGTGGATTGAACGTGGTCTATGGACGTTCCAGTACTCCTAGGTCCGCGGCTGCCAGTGGTTCGATTGAAAGAGCTTTGCATGGCTTGTTTGATCATAGACCCTGTCGAGATGTTCTTCACCTCTCTGTCGTTTGCATCCTTCAGCAAAGTGACGACGCTGGCGCTGTCGGGCCCTCTGTACCTGTCCTTGTACGACATGACACGAATGATCAGCTCGTTTCGATCACTGGATCATCTCACTGTCAATTTGGATGGAATCCGGTGGATGCCGATCTCCCCACTGGCACTCAGAGGTCATCCGATAGACAACGGAGGAGTGGACAAGCTGTCCAAGTCCCTACGCCCTGCGTCGGAGTTGCAGCTGAAATCCCTCTCCATTCTGTCCATAGACGAACACCTCCCGGATTTCATCGAATGGATCGTGGAAAGTCCGTCCGTGACGACCCTTCATACCTGGTGGTTTGAATCCTGGGATGACACCGTACTGGAGCCAGTGGGGCGTTTGATCTCTGCGTGCGGGAGCGCTCTTCGAGACCTCACGTTGGATTCTTGCTGTGGCGTAATGTCTCCTGTTGCTCTAGGTCGGTAGCTCTTGACTCGGAAAGAAACTTGTCAGTCTCAACTGCTCCTTGATTACGACCTTCACAGGTCACATCGATCTGTCCTTGAATATGGGTCTTCAAAGGCTATATTTGCCTCACGTTTATACATCCGACGTGCAAGCAATCACCGTATGCATATCCTCGATAACATCTACACATCTCTCGTCGCTCTCTATACGGCTTTTCTCATCTCCTATCATTCGCCTCGATGTCCCTGAGTGTGAGCACGATCTTGAAAAGCTACTTACCTCCAAGGGTTTCCTAATCTTGGCGAACGTGGAGGCAGTATGTGGCTGGACGATGACACCAGGAACGACGCACGTCCTGAAGAGGATGTTCCCCAGTCTACACCAACGAGGCGTGCTCAAAACCGATGTGATGAGGCCTTTCCGATAGCGAGTAGTGTTCGTTAGCGCAATCTCAAGGAACACTGACGCGTTAATTTTCATGGAAGCATGATCAAATGCTGACAACGTGGACTAGGATACTTGGAAGCACCTCAGTATTTGAGAAGAGAAACAAATATTTTTGTAGTGGGAGGAGAAACATGGGAACGCTTCAGAGGCGACATCGTAGTGCTACCACCTGCTCCTACAACACCCAGAGAAATAGAAGATNTGAATCNANNTGGACANCTTTNNNCTTTACAGGCACTGGCTGTAGTANGNGTTGAGGACCTGGCATGAGAAGCCAGTTGCGCAGACGGAGGGGCCGGCGTAGCCAATACCACCACTGTAGATATCATGAGTATCCGCGAACGAAGTANAGAACGAAACAAGCTAACCATTGACCGTAGTGGGTTTGCGTGGCGGCGGGAGGGNTAGGACCGGTCGTGGGGGTACCGCCTGTAGGTCCTGAGGTAGGAGGCACCGTGGGGCTTCCAGNGCCGTTGCTGTTGAACGTAGACCCTATGGGNCCGAACTTGATGTTGGAGAACGTCACAGCCGCGTTCGCAGCTGAGCTCTCCACGTCCGAGGGCACACCGGAAGTCGTAGCGCAGCTGCCACGAGCAACACCGGGGGAGGCCGCGGTCGCATCGGCGGGGTAGTCCGAGTCCAACCAGAGCATGTTCGCAGCGTAGTCGTCCCAGATCGACAACACCAGCACCACTCCCTGTGCAAACGACGCGCCTATCTGNTTCAATCCACCCTGGTTCGCAAACAGGTCTGTGTCACCGAACACCGACTTCTGCTCCGTGCAGAACTCGTCCGTGATCGAGTCGAACGCATCGATCCCGGGGATGTTGACCTTGCTGTTCTGGATCACCTTGTTGTTCTGCACGTACAGACGGCGGATCTCAGAGAGAGTGCCGGTGGTCGTGTTGTCGTTGGTCAGGAACTGGGTGACGACGGTGAACGGCTTGGTGGTGTCGACGGTGAGACCGGCGCCGTAGAAGGAGGTGTCTCCCATGCGGAATGAGTTGAAATCGCATCCAGCGGGGTCGCAGATGCCGGTGGTGCCACCAGAGCAGGCGTCACCCGTGCACACGGCGAGACCGTTGGCGGCGCAAGGGTGGGGAGTGAAGGCGGCAGCCATGGAGTTGGCCTCCCAGACATCCATCTCGTTGCAGCAAGCTCCCATTGCACCTGTGCCGGAGTTGGCAGAGTTGGAGTCGCCGGTCCATCCGACGACGTTGGCCTAGGGAGAGAGGACGTGTTAATGTCAGCTTGGCGTTCAGCTAAGACTCAGAAATACTCACTTGACCGTTGATGAACTTCAAGTCCTTGGGGCACTGCGAGTCGCAGTAGCCGGTACCGTACTTGGCACCCGCCTTGTTGTTCGGGAACTGCGACAACCCTCCGTCGGCGGCCATCTCGGAGAAGTAGAGGGCACCGTTGAGACCGCAAGGGAGGTTGGAGACGTCGACGTCAAAGGTGAACTCCTGGTTGAGGAGCTTGAATATCTCGTACTCGGTGTCTGACTGCATGAGGTACAGACGAGAGCCGACATTCTTGTTGGCGCCGTTGGTAACGAAGTCGAGCTTCAGCGAGGAGCCAGTGGTGGTGACCCCGTAGGTACCCTCGTAATCGGCACCGTCAAGAGCGCAGTTCTGTGCGCACGTCGTCGCGTCGGGGCACAAGGTCGCGTCCCAGGTGTTTCCGGTGTAGCAGTTGGTGTAGCCGCTGTGGAAGATGATTTGAGTGAGATATACTGTGTTCGTATTGCAGGAGGTACATACGTAGTAGTGTGGAGCCAGCGCCAGTTGGCGTCGAGGACGACTTTGCCGTTGTTGGTGGTACATGTGCCGGAGGCGGCGCACGTCTGCCAGGTGAGGGGCGGGTGTACCTCAGCGGTCTGGGTACCGACCTGCTGGGCATATGCCACAGCGAGGGATGTGAGAGTAAGGAGAGCCGCACGATGCATGGCTAGTACTACAGGAACGTCAAGATGGGATCTCACGGATTGTTTCTCAGATGATGACTTACGAGGAGAGGGAGCTTGAGTTGGTCAAAGTACTTGAGGCTGTTGTTGTGCTGTTTGATTCTGAAGGTAGTGTGGTACACTTTATACAAATCTCGCATCTCGTTCGAGATATAACGAAATGATGCACGCGTTGTCGATGCGACCGCTCTCCGTCACAACGGTACCGCTGCTAGCCAATCTTCCATCGCATTCCAACGTATATCCAACGATAACCCGATTCCGGCCCATAGTCGCTCGTAAACGCAACGCACGAGTTGGCGTGTTTGACAGGCATGTGCGCAAGATATGAGGCTGCCATAGTGCGCTTCATTGTAGGTGACAGCGTACGATAAGAACAGAGACCTAGGGATGCTCGGGTGGACCGACAAAATGCCGAGCTGGTGCTTCCCGAGTACCAAAAGTGGCATACCCGTGACGAACTTGACTGGGAGATGCGGGAAGTATCATCAGCAATTTTTATGGATCATGTAGACGGAAGACATACTCTTGGCTGGATCTGGTTGAGAAGACGTTCGAAGACGCTGAATGTCTTGGCATTGCGGAGGATGTTGGACACTAGGTCTGGGCATTACTCCGCTCTGTGATGGTGGAACCGTATATTATATTCACCTGCGGTCCTGTCCAATCCCATAATCGCTGCTTGAGCAGCCAAAAGAACGTCACGGCATCGTCTCCGTGGACAAGAGGACTGAGCCCGGCTGTATGTGAGGCCTTCGACTCGGAACTTTGGCCACAAGACTTGAGCCAAAGAGGCGAGTGACCAGCATCCTTCCAATCTGAAGGTGTCAGCCAAGATTTGCCAGATATTTCCGCACTATGCGTCATGAGTCCGGGAATAGGACGAGCTCGATGATTCGGTGGCAGAAGTTTTAGTACAGCTGCACTGTGGCACAGATCATCATCCGCAAACTTGCTGAAAAACGTCTCAGCTCAATGCATTCCAACGATATGCAATACGTACTACACAGCCGCTATGGCATGTCCGTATTATGTTTGAAGCCAGTGTTGAACAAGTGCGGGTTCAAGTTCACTTGCCAGCAGCACAAATGAGAACGGTGGTAAAACTTCTAAAAGATTGATCGATCACCAGGTCCAGCGCTCCGTCGCATCTGAGGCGGGCGCCTGGTCATCCAAGATTCACAGAATGATATACGAAGGACAGTTCAAAGAGAGGTGCATGTGAGAATTCATATACTACGCTAACTTTCCACCCATTGTCTATTTCACTCGCTCTGCGTCTTCAGAGTAATTTTCTGTGGCGACATCATGATGCTGGACTATATCCGAGTCATCGCCAAGTTCGTAGCGACTCCGACCCCAAGCCCAATACTTCTACATCAGTGGAATACAAAAGGCCGCGCAACTATTGATATGTCGCAGTACAGACTACTAATAATTATTCTGAGCTCGAGCTTTCGTTCAATTTCACAAAGACCCACTAGCCTCCAGAATGTTATGGTACCTGCTTCCACTGGGATTAAATTCGACAAGCTCCGAGCGTGGTACTACCTACAGTAGCTTCGTGTCATCACGAAAAAGACTATGAGTCTCAAAGGAAGTTCATCAGAAACTCCAACTGACGACGCTAACATTTGAGATGAGTATCAATCAAGTCTTTGTGGCAGCAGTGGGTAGTTCATTAGACTCACATGTTGTTGGCTCATGGTTGCAGCGTGAAGCCGGGTGAAAGTTTCGGCAGGACTATGACTACCTGCCCAACTCGCGTGTCCAATAGCCATCCGTTCGTCTAGCCTTCCTCTCCTGCCGTGAGGAAGGTGGGGAACATCGTTTATAACTCGGGAATCAGGTTTACGGTGCTGAGCCGTATACAACAATGTCTCCCGCGTCTCCAGGCCCTCCCTCCTGTCATGAGGGAGGTGAGGGACATTGTCGATAATCCGTGGGTCAGGGTTGCGATATTGAGCCGCATCGAACAACGTCTCTCGCGCCTCCATTTTCACGTGTGAGTTATGAGCAATCGGATCGTTTCCACCTTGACAACCCCCACCCCCCTTGGAATGATGGCGAGCCTCGAGCGGATTCATGCCACCGTACCGTGCCTCCACTATCTCGCGTCTGTGGGCCGGACCAATTGGAGTGCCTCCACCTCCACAACTACCGACTCCTGTACCGCCGGAGCCGGGGGATGTGGGGTTGCCCGTTGGTCCCGACTTGGAATGACCACGAGCCTCGAACATGTTCAGGTCGCGTCCGTATTGAGCACGAAGGAACCATTCGTCGGGCGTGATGCCTGCGTGGGCTTGAGCACGCAGGCTGAGTGAAGGGTGGAATTGAGAACTAATGCGAGCCTGAGGAGTGGCAAGCACTTGGGAGGCGGCGGTGACAGCCAAAATGAGGAGGGTGAAGGTGCGCATTGTCGTACAGGTTATCGAAATGAAATGAAGTGTGTGGAAAGGTCGTGAAGAATGTCGTGCAAAAATTTGAGTGGATCGAAGGAAGCGAGATACAAATGGCTGGTTAAGATGCACCGCGGCCGTGAGTAAAATGCGTGAATATTGGGGATATTCTGTACTCACAGACCAGCACCAAGATTTGAGTCAAAAATAGACTGAAGGGTTGTATCAACGACTACACCGACATTATATATACACCGATTCTTGAGTCTTGACATCATCGAGAATGTTTGCACATCACGTTCCGACTGAAATCAGATGGCAACACTTTGAAATCAGTCAACATATTCATTATGGACTCCAAACGTGGATCTGAAGGGGTAGGATCAAACGCTCGCTGCAGTGTGCCCTAGTAACAAGATATTGAACTTGGCAATTACCTTCCCATTCCTGCCAAAGGCGGTGGTGAATATGATGAAAAGGGGCCCGATCCGAAGAGACCATCGTAGGGCAGCCAACAATCAAGAGAATGCATTAACATCTGCTTTCCAAAGATACTCGATGTCTGACGAGCATGTGGCAGGCGTGGTAGCCACAGATCTGTTGCAAAGTGGTGAATCCCAACTCTTGAGCCTGGATGACGACGAACACACCTCGGTACATTGATGATACCCGCATGCCTATGCAGAAACTTCCTATATTTACTTCATATGAATCGATCCAGTAGCAGGAGATTGAAAAGGCTTGCCAAGGAGAGTCGCGATTGACGTACAGTACATGACGGCGCGGAACAACAGTGCAGGCGCCTAGAACTACATCGACGAGCAGATAAGATAAGATGATGAAGAGCGGCGAATTACATTCATACTTATCCACCACAGAACATATACATAGCTGAAGCTACTAGGAAACAACATTTCTATTCGTTTTCCATTGGTCGCGTTAAATTCTATCTCCCGGACACGACTCAGAGCAGCGAATCCCGCGAGCAAACTGGATGTCCTGGCGGAAGGTACTGCGAACTTGATGAACAGAGTTGGACGGGGTAAGGATATTGGAAAGGGGGAGACGTGCTCGTCGAGGCTGGATGGCCCGGATGAAACAGAGCCGTTCAGTAGATGTTACACCCGCCTCCTCTTCACTGCGGCCCAACAAGGTGCGCTCGATATCGCTGTCTATCAGACCTTCATATACCTCCTTGCTGACCATTTCGTCGGACACTCCGCCCTTTGAGCGCATTGAGTATCATCACGACATTACTCCAAGTTATCTTGGAAGACGCCGGCCTGATGCCAGGGTGCGAATCTGTTCGAACAGGGTCACAGGTTGGTAACCGGGTCCATCCCTATACAGCAACATCCACAGACGTCCACTCTTGTCTTCGAGTGATGTTCTTCATTATGGAACGTCGAAAAAGTATTTATCCCGGATCCATCGCGATTCGTGGATTTTTCAGTCGGTTGGACTCGGACCCGCTCACTCTCTCTGGCCATGGAAGGACGTGCGCATACCAACGCGGCGACTTCGAGCTTTAGGCCTGCTTTGAAGCATTGATTGCCCTGGCTCTTGATTGTCCGCCACAGTCAACGGACCCGACGGAGGAAGCTCGGTGGGGATAAATTCAACAAAGGTTAATTTAGTGTCCTGTATATATATATAAAAGGCAGTAAAATTAGGATTGGCTGTCGAGATGCTTAAATTCCCCACCAGATCGAAATCTCATCAAATTGAGTGCCACATCGGGGGCCGGAATGGCTTCTCCCGGCGATGGCGCACTTGAGCAAAGACACCAAAAACTTACATAACAGCTTATGGTCTGACGCGGGACATTCCGTCCCTCGTGCTCAACGCGTTGAGCCAAAAGTGGACGAAGTTTGTGTCTTCATTCGATGGGGCAACATGTACGGTGTCGGGCTTCAGAGGTTCAGCCTTTCAGGATTTGAAGAAGACCTGACTGAGGCGTATGTTATGGGACCATATGACAAGCTGAAGCTCTCCGTCCAATGGTGATTCGTCTTCTTTCAACTCAAGCGTTTCCTGCTAAGCTCAACTTGGAAATAGGTTCAGTCGCGTTTGGATTCAATTTGAACGCCATGAGCATATGACGCGAAGAAAGCGCGCAGCAAGATAGTGCGGGAGGACTTTCTCTTGTTCAACGGGACTTCAACTTCAGCGTGGTGACGACCAGGCTCGGTACATTATGTTCACGATCCGATGGATTACACCACACATTTGAAATTTGCTGGTTGGTTTCGCTTCGGACGTGCGCTTGACCCGTCGGCCGTGCTGAATGTCACACAGCGAACCAGGGTGCCACCCATTGCCGAGCGTGGCAAATGCATACCGGGCAGTGGAAGTACTGGAAGTTCTCGAATCCGCATTTTTCGAAGCCGCTCGTTGGTTGCCGGCCACATATATTGGCCAGCTCGCCCTGGACGCGGACTATTCTCCTTTCTGGTTGCTCTTCGACACCCTTCTTTCCTATCGTCGCGTTGAATGTGAGGCAGGGACCCCTCTATTATTTCATCTATCGCGAACATGAGTTCAACAACGTTGGGGGTGGTTCATGAAGTACGTGCAACGTTGGGAGCTTTATTGTTGGGGAATGTCATTAGTGTCTTGTAAGTGTTATATGTGTCGCGCCGAGCAGTATTGATAACTCGTTCAGCTTGTCCGGAATCGTTGCGATGCAAGCCGTTCTCTACTTTCGAATATACCCCAGGGACAATCCCCGTATTAAGCTCATCGTACGTCCTTCCTCCTCAGTCGTACGTGCTTGTTAAGCAACTGTCTCTCAGGTCGGGCTTGTCTGGTACGATCTGTGATTCAGGCTCCATTCCTTGTCAGCTGATCTTAAGCGCTCTTAGGCTTTTGGATCTGCTGCACTCGGTCATGGTCAGCGCGGCCAACTGGTCATATTTAATTGACAATTTTGGGAATCCGAACGTTGCAGACACGATATTTTGGTAAGCAATCTCGTGTGTTACGAAGGACTATGCTCAAAGCGGGATGTCCAGGTCGGTGGCGGTGACAATCGCCTTCACCGTGAGTTCTAGTTACTATGTCCTTTCGGGATCTACTGAGGTTGAATGATTCTTGCTCATAGGCTGTCATTACATTCATTGTACATTGGTATGTGAACTTCGATGTCCAATTCGCTCACGAAGCTGACACCTCCCTATAGTTTCTTCTGCCACAGAATCCTTACATGTGAGTGCCCTGCAAGCGTTATCCGCAAGCGCCAGACGCTGATGTCACTGTCAGTGAGCCGATACAACTGGTTCATCACAACCCCAATCGTGCGTGGCAGGCTTCAGTCGTCATTGCGATCTATGTTTGCTTATTTGAGATGCGGCACTAGTTTATTCTCGCCTTCACTCGTCTCGGTGAGCTCTGCGCTACTCTCCCTTCACGGAACGGTCGCTCATCATGTATCTCGTACAGTGTTTGCTTGCGGTACGCTCATTTCTTTGTAGTGCATTTTCGCGAGTCTCACTTTCTCCTGCTATGCCAGTGACTACATCACGAATGTGAGATGTCGAGCCGAGTTGTCTCGTAAGACTATACTGAACACCTTCTCAGGATTATTTTAGGAAGCTTCCATGAATTCATCATCATATCCTCAGTATGTGGCGCGAGATACTGCATGATGACGACTGCAAAGTTAACGCGATATTCCTTTACCGCAACAGTTCGTTTTCACGGCGGGTCTTGCATTGGCCACGGCGGTTGATATATTGATCGCCACTGGCCTGATATTTTTCTTGAACAAAAATAGAACAGGCTTCTCTGCGTCAGTTGCGCTTTTGTTGTGCTCATCTGTGATTCACTCTGACGTCGAGTTTTGCGCTTAGCATGGACTCTATCATCGACTCGATCACGGTGTATACCATTGAGAGCGGATTGCTAACATCGTGAGTCTTAATATGTCCTGTAGCATCTATTATTCAAATGTATTTATATCACTATTCAGCGTTGTTACTGTCGTTTCCTTAGTCTTTGTAAGTGGCGCTTGATTTCGAGGATTGTTCTGTGTCGCTGACGCTATCTGTTCTTCCACAGTGGGTGACTATGTCGAATAACCTCATTTTCCTCGCCCTGCATTTTGCCATTAGTAAACGTACGTTTCGCCCGACCCCAGACTTTCTGTCGTTGTTGTTGACCCGTTCTTCTCAGTATACGCAAACGCATTCCTTGCAACGTGAGTACCTAAAACGACATCCGCTTGGTGTATTCCATCTTGTTGGCTATATATTGATGGAACACCTTGCGCAGCTTGAATGCCCGAAAATCCCTTCGTGGTCGATCTCGAGGCTCATCGGACAACAGAAGCAGTCATCCAATGCCCGTACTCTTCCCGACGAGCATCCATCGCCTAAGCCGTCTGCCTCACTTTAGTGTAAGTAACAATACATCGTCGTCTGCTGCACAGCATTCACGGGTGAATTGAATATATCTGTCACTTCCTCATACGCTGACATGTTATCATTTTACGTCTGGTAGAGTCGGCACGATGAGGATCACGTCACTACAAAGGTGAGTACCCAAGCAAGCATATCTTATGTTTATTATTTCTTTCTCATCCGCGGCAACGTTACAGCTACAAATCAACGTGGAAAAAACCATTGAACACGACATAGAAGTGTCCCCCGAAGACTCTGGGTCGTTCACTCCATCACATCAAGACGATCATACCAAATCCTTCTCCGGGGCTTGATCATGTCTGGCCATCCTCCGCCTCCTCGCGCTCTCCACTTCATCTTTGCTCTCTTGCTGGAAATCATCTGTACACGTATTGGATCGTCTGTTTCGAGTATACTGACCATGCCGCGAGGGCATACCGGTAATACAGGGACATCTTTACTTGTAATTAGGTAGTAGTGATGTGTATCTCATAACACTTGTTCACGATTCGGATATTGCTGTATCGCTCATACAACACAGCTACTTGGAGTGGGCTCTGGCTATTGCGTAGAATGTGGAGTGACTACGTGCGTACATACTACCTTCTTTGTATCACACCATACAGTGATCTAAGTCGTATTTCACATAATACCGAAGGTGACCTAGGTATGTGTGATATGTGGTAACGGACACCAGCTGACGTGGTACCTAGGTATGTGTCTCTTGTATCCGCCGACACCATACCTGAGTATGT
>SGPM01000569.1:0-11624 GCA_004802725.1 Antrodiella citrinella
GGCCTTGCAGATTCAACATTCAACATACAAGCCAACCACTCCATGCATTGCGTGGCAGTATTGAGTGCTAAACGACGTTAGGGATGATGTGAGAGTGGAGATTTCATTTGCACCTGGAATCCAAATGGTCTGAACGAGGACAAGCAGGTTGCGAGTCCAAAACGGTGACCTCATCGCTTGTAGTCATCTCGGCTGTTGCCGGTCTCAAGACTCTCAATATCTCAAGACTATCAATATTAATCACAGTCGACGTCGGTCAACATCTGGCCCGCCCAAGACATACAGAGAGAGAGGAGTATAACCTCCTCAAGCAACGTTCGATTGAAAAACCGGGATCCAACTGCGTACGGGTTTCAAAAAGCATTCTCTTCCATCCCACTACACCTCATCCTCCTCATTCTCCACTTACTTCGTCCCGGACGCCTTCCCTTTTCCCTTTCCCTCCTCCTCACCTCCCTCGGTTTCCCAAATCCACGGGGCGTTTCTCAGCTTCTCAAGATCGCGTTTACGGCGCTCCAGTTCCCGTTCCCTAAGCACACCAACTTCCACGTTCATCTCAGCCTCAGTCGGCCTCATCTCGCCCTCGCCATTCACAATAATCTCCAGATGCATCGTAAGCAATGCAAGAACCTCCTCGTGAATACAGGCTTGCGCGACATCGTTGTACGCGCGGTACGTACACTGCAATAGGTGCCACCACTCGCGCACCAAGGGTTTCACCCGCTCGAAGTACGGATGGAAGTTATCAACGATCTGGGTCTCGAAGAGGCGTGGTGTCACGAACAATCGGCACTTTTTGTCACCGCTTTCGTTTTCGAAGAGGTCGCGCGCGTACGCTCGAAGTTCCGCCTCCGCTGGCGATACGGGCGTGTTCTGCCAATCGTGACCGGTGAATAGCGCAGGACGACCGGGACCCAGGAGCACAAGACATTGGTATACGAGCACCCAGAAGAAGGACTCGATGTCGTGGATGGCGTTGTGGATGGGCCGTGAGCGGTAGATATCTGTTCTGAGACAGTGCAGGTAGCCGTCATTATAATGTGGTATTAGATGCACCATGTTCTTTATGATCTCGTGGCTCATGAACGCCGGGGTGCCCTGTCCACGTTGGCTTTGTCAGGATAGACTAGTGAGAGATCGATGAATACGATGTTTACCGTTCGCTCTTCAAGAGTGTTCTGACTGTTCTGCCAGGAGGGAGGGCGAGTCTGGGCATCAAGGTAAGTTTCATCTGCTACTGGGAACCGGGATTGAGGTTCATGTAAACTCACCTCAGGTTCGATGATCCAACGCTCATATTGCTCCGCCGTAGGATAGCTCAATCTCAAATTCAACTTCTGTGCGAGTTATCAGCCTCGTAGAAAAATAAAATAAAAGCATCTTACACCACGCACCTTCATTTCTTCGCTCAGCACCGCAGCTTGTCTCCCATCTCCTTTACAGCGACGGCAGATGAGCTCGACCTCCTCAAAAGTCCGGTCGTCCTCCTTCATGGCCATCTTCGTGGACTGGGATATCTGCAGATCCGCCACGCTGAACTCGATCCGAGTATCCGACTGCGTGGCGTGGTCGAGGTCGATAAGGCATCCCGCGGTCGTGTCCGAGGGATCCTGGCTTGAGTGGTCCGAGTTGAAGGCGGTGGGACGTATGAGGATGCTGTCTGGGGTGATGTTTCGGTGTAGTACGCCGTTCTTGAAGTATAGGTTGCGGTGGCCTGGTGGAGATTACTATGTCAATACTTGACCAATGTCGAATAACACACGCAGGCATGAAGACGGCATACTTACCCTGAAGCGCATCTCGAATCGTCTTCACCAGCTCCGTGAGGTCCGTGAAGAACCTTACGGGCCATCCTATAGTCTGCGAGAGTGTTTTCACCAGCACTCGTGCTTCGACAGGCCCTGGTGCCTTTTCTGACCAATGTCGAGACACTTCGGTCGTTTGGATATCATGACAAAGGTTTTCGGTGTTATGTTCTGTCCAGACACCGTCGGAATCTACGAACCCTGATTTGACAGACGACAGAACGACGCCGACGTTGTTGATGTGCGTGGGTCCATGGAGCTCTTTCTCGGTCAGAGACGTGCATCGGGCCCATGTAAGCTTCAAAGCCAGAGGTGGTCCCTGAATTGACGATAATGTTATACGGACGAACATGAGTACAGTCCAGGCGATCACGCACCTCCATAACATCAGTCATGTCCGAATTCAGCTTCCTTACCATCCAGCTGATACTCGCTGGTCCGATCACCGAGCTATCCCACTGGACATTAGTCTGTTGTACGGTGAAGTACCATACCCCCTCGGTGGAGGTGTCATCGTCGGGGACGAAGATAGCCCATTGGGCGTGGGAGGGAGGGGGACCGTAATCTTCCAGTTGGAGTTTCGTGTCGGTCGTGTAGCGAAACTCATGGACGCCAGGAGAGGGATTCCGGTATAACTTCATATGCAGGTCCCATCCGAGAAGGCGTGGAGATAACCCTGAGAGCGCGAGTACGACTTGTATAAACTTGTCACGGTCCTTCTATAGCGAAATGTTAGCGAGAACATATATGAAGGAGATGTGCAGTTGTTACTCACTGTGCGTACGTCTATCCAGGAATCCGTCGCCAACACACCCGATCTATCGCAATAGAACACGCGCACCCCGTTGCGCCTGACGAGGATTCCGAAAACAAAGTGGCGGTCTGGCTGCGCCGCAAGCACCTCCTGCATGCGTCGACACAGTTCAAGGGAACCCTTGTTGTGTTGAACACAGAGATTTGTCTGCCGCATCGCCATGGGAGTATTGATGCGAAGCCACGATGGTGTATTCTGCACGAAGATTGCCTTCGTGAGCTTTGAAGTATTGAGGTGATAGACATTGACGAGACGTACCTCGGATCCTTCGAGTTCGGACGTCCGACGAAGGGATAGAATCTTGATGAGCACCTTGATATGTTTGACCTAGGGTGAACGACGTGACATAAGAACGTGTTACAGAGAAGTGCGTAAAGGGGACGCACCCAATACGACGTATGTGCATCCGAGGGTGTTGGTTGAACATGACCGAGCAATAGCCTCGTAAGGATCTCCCCGGTCCGCACGAGCTACACAAGCAAAGTCAGTTTCGGTTACAATCTAGACACGTT
Organism: Antrodiella citrinella; assembly: GCA_004802725.1. Lineage (NCBI taxonomy): Eukaryota > Fungi > Basidiomycota > Agaricomycetes > Polyporales > Steccherinaceae > Antrodiella > Antrodiella citrinella. The sequence goes on from SGPM01000569.1 coordinate 3,132, forward strand.
GTCAGGTGGCGGCATACGTATGTGATCGCATTTGTAGACGCCGCCGAGTCAATGCATATCCTGGACTTCAGGCTTTGGATATCATCCGACAGCGTCGCCTCATCCGGACTCCGGACCCGTGCTGGTAAAAGTAAGGCTGCGACATCTAGAGATGTTTGGCATAACAATATGATCTGGAGATAGGGACGGGTCAGTGTTCAGAAGGATGTACGAGAGCAGCCTACGCACTTTGTCTTGCTGACCCTCGTGTTCAGCCGTTTCGAGTTCCGCGATGAGCCGCCTCGTCCTGAAAAGAGGCTGTAGGTTACCGAGGACGCAAGCCGCACCTGAATGATCGTTCCGAGGTCCGAACGTCTTCCAATGCGAATGAACCACAAAGTTAGTTCCCTCGTACGCACCGAGAACGCTATTAGCGTTATCGACGACGTGCTCATAGACGGCGTCGACGTCACCAGCGTCCGACGACAACGACGAAAGGCAGTTCTGCGGCAAAGTAGATGCCACTTGTGCTATATCTGCTGAGTCGACCGGTAGGAACGTTCGAAGAAAGAGGTCCGTGTCGACGAGGCGAAGTCCTCTGAGGATCTCTGAAGCTTGAGTGACGTCGACATCGTTCGCTGACATGGTAGCACTAGCCTCTTGGGTAGATCTATGAAGACACACTTGTCAAGGTTACGCTTGCGTAGAACGAAAAATGAGATGAATGGCCTGAGAGACTTACCCTCGCACTGGCAGTACTAGTATCCTGCAAAGTACAATATTCACTCGGACACGTTGCCGAGGGCCACACTTCATCATGATCAACTTTGTTCGCCGCTGGAATCTAGTTGAACTTGCACATTGAACACACCGGCAAGCCACTTCAAGTTCGTCCGTATCAGCCAATGATTAGCAAACGAAGCTATAATGGTCGTAAACGGAGTGATCATATTGACGTGGAAAGGGACATGGAGCTGATTGTGCTTCAAAAGCGCGAGGAATCTGACATAGCCCCGATATCTCACGCGTCGTGTTCTATCATCGCCAGCAGACTGCCTGCAGGACATACTTTCGATTGCGTCACACGTGCAGTACTGACTGACAAACGACGTTAGGGATTTTGGAATAATGATCTGATTTGCATTAGTGCACGTACCCAGGTATTGTGAATGAGGACAAGTTCAGAATGAAGACGTTCAAGTCAGGTTCAAGTTGAGGTTGTCAACACGGTGACCTCATCACTTGTAGTCATCACGGCTCTTGCCGAAAGATGGTCCTCCTCCCGCCGCACTGGCACTGGCACCCAACTGACCCCATGGGTCCCAATCACAGTCGATGTCGTTGAAACATATTCAGACACGGTCTGTCGACTCTAACACGGCAGTAAGCATATCAAACGCGACAAATCTGAACTTGAAGCTCGAATGCTATATCCGGACCGCAAAGTCACGTCTCGCCATCGCATCTGAGTCTGAGTCAACAAGTGTTTACGGACAACCTGGGTCCTGAGCCTGGTCTCTACTAGTACTTGTCGTCGCCCTCGCCCGCCTCTGCCCCGTTAGCAATATTCAATCCGACCAGCGAAGAATTGTCGAATCATCCGCCACGGATTGAGGAGAACCCTCAGGCTGCTGTGTGAGCGGTGCAGTGAGAGTAGCGAGCTCCTCTTCGCGCCGCGCCAGTTCCTTCTCCTGGAGTCGTTTCGCTTCCTTGCTCGTCTCCGCTTCACTTGGTGCGCCTGCGGCAAGGAGGTCCAAATGTTTGTCCAACATGGCAATGACCTTGTTGAGGACGAGGCCTTGTGCAACATCGTCGTAGGTGCGATACGTGCATTGCAGTAGAATCCACCACTCGAAGAGCAACGGCTTCAATCGTTCGAGATAGGGATGGAAGAGCGGCAGTATGTTGGCAGCAAAATATTCTGGACTCTCGTTGAACAAATCCACCTTCTTCAGAGCATCATTACTGTCGAAGAGGAGCCTTATCCAATCTCGAAGGATTGCGATCTCCGTCTCGTTCGTCAGAGTGAATTCCGGATGCTCTTTAGCGTCGGACCTGGACGCAAGCTGCATAGCGGACGAATCGTACAACATTTCGGGACGACGATGGTTACCAGGTCCATGTCGGACCATGCACTGATATAAGACGATCCAGAAGAACGACTCGATGTCGTGTATTACCGAATGAGTGATTTTGATGGGCAACCCCAGAGTGTCGGACCTTGGGAGTGCGGGAAGGTAAGGATCGGAGGCCGTCGAGAATGGCATTGAAAACGATGTGTGGACTTCGTAGCTCATGAATGCAACTGTGCCCTGATGAAGACACTGTGTCAGAGCAGAAAGCGGGTTGGCAGATTGACAAATCGGCAACATAACTTACCGTTCTCTGTTGAGAAGTTGTGGCTACATCCCGCCAAGATGGAGGGCATGTCTGTGCATACAAGTAAACGGTGCTGCACAAGGAGAAGGTCAAATGTGGTTCTTTACCTCGGGCTTTTCCAACCATTGGTTGTACTCCTCCATGGACGGATAGCACATCGCATCCAGCGCCTGTGAGTAATGATTAGTTGAATATTGAAGGGATTGAAAGTCGGACGAATGACACTTACATGCCAAGGATCACCATTTTCTTTCACGGTTCGTAGACTCGCTGCTAGCCGCATAGCATTTCCAGTAGATCCTTGACAACGACACCAGATTCGTTGCAATGTCTGCGGATCGTTGCAGTCCGTGTTCGTGTATTGAACCACGGTCTTTTCAAAGTCGCTTGGATGGTCGAATCTTCGGTATACGATCCGTTTACTTGACTGTATGGCTTGATCCAAGTCGATGATGCATCCCATGGTGGAGCTCGAGATAGGTGGGCATATCGGTGTATTGCCGGCACCGATATCTCGGTGCAATACGCCTCTGCCGAAATATAGATTGTGATGCCCTGTTTTCGCGAGTGAACAAAATGCCACCTTTGATATGGATAACATACCTTGAACTGCGTCTTCATTCGCTCTCAGAGATTCTCCAAGATCGGCCTGTTCAGGGAGACACCCTGACAGGAGGGCTCGGTCGAGCTCGGAGGATTTGAAGTCAGTGGGGCATATGAGGATGCTGTCCGGATTGATGTTTCGGTGCAGTACTCCTCTCTTGAAGTATATATTGCGATGACCTGTGAAGACTTTGAATGATACATTCAAGGAGCATTAGACGTGGATACCCACCACGAAGCGCATCTCGGACAGTCTTCACGAGCTCTGTAAGATCCAGGAAGTGTCGGAGCGGCCATCCAAAGGTCGGTGAGAGCGTCTTCACCAACACTCGCGGTTCCACAGGCCCGGGTGCCTTCTCTGACCAATCTCGAGGCGCTTCAGTTACTTGAACGTCATGACGAAGGTTTTCGGTGTTGCGTTCTGTCCAAGCACCGTCGGAATCTACAAAGCTAGACTTGACGAAAGACAGAACGATGCCAATGTTATCGATGAGTGTGGGACCATGAAGGTCCCGCTCCGTCGGTAACGTGCACGGGGACCATGAAAGCTTGAGGACCAGAGGAGGTCTCTGAGAAAACGATAACGTTACGACATAACATATCACGGTTTACAATGTCACGTACCTCGACCACACTGATCATGTCCGAATCACCACCCAGCTCATAGTGACGCATCCGACCACAGTGACTCAAACGTGGTGATGGGTCGTATAGTAAAATACCATTTACCCGTCGCAGAGGCAAACTCGTCAGGGACAAAGATCGCCCATTGAGTGTCGGGAGGGTTTGGACCGTAGTCTTACAGTTGAACGTTCGGATCGGTCGTATAGCGAAACTCGTGGACTCCAGGGCGGGGAGTGAGGTACAGCTTCATGTTTTGGTCCCATCCAAGACGACGTGGAGGTAGACTCGAGAGTGTCAGTACGACTTGAATAAACTTGGTGCGTTGCTGAATAAAACGAGACAACGGTAAGATAAGTGCAAAATTGACGAGAAGCGCAGGGTACTCACAGTGCGTACGTCTATCCAGGAATCCGTCGTCAAAAAACCCGACCGATCGCCATAGAAGACACGAAACCCACGTCGCTTCAGAAGCAGCCCGAATACGAAGTGCCGATCAGCCTGTGATTGCAGGACCGACTGCATTCCTCGGCACAATCGTGTTGACCCTTCGTCGTACTGTGAACCCGAGTTCTTCTGCCGTATCGCCACGGGCGTATTGACCCGAATCCACAACTCCGAATTATCGTCCTCGAGCTGAGGAATGTCGTGCATGAGGAATGGATGATGTGATAGATGTAGTGAATGAACGCACCGTCAGGTTTTCTTCATCTTTCATCCGGCGCAGCCAGAGAAGCTCAATCAAAACCTTGATGTGTTTGACCTATCAAGACAACCCGTCAGCTGGATAAGTGTAGGACGAAGCAATGAGACATACCCAGTAAGACATCGGTGCCGTCAGTGGGACTGGTGAAACGTGTGCACAGTCCCCTCGTAGCAGTCTCGTGAGGAGATTTCCAGTTTGCGGGAGCTAGACAAGGATAATCGAAATCAGCCATGTCCGAAGACTTAAGGAACGAGAAACGCGTACCCCTTACTTATGAGTTGATTCAGTACAGTAAGCTGAAAGACGTAGAGACGTTGCCATCTCTCAGATGAGAGACGAGGATCCAGTGAGAACGGGCCACGCTTCGACTTCGGTCATCGCCAGCCTGCAGGACTTGCACATGATTCAACATACCAACCAACCTTCAATTGCGTGCAGTACTGAGTGACAAACGACGTGAGAGATTCCGAAATGAAGACTGGATTTGCATCAGTGCACTCTGAACGAGGACAAGTTCAAGTTGAAGATGTTCAAGTTGAGTCCAGTAACGGCTGACCTCATCGCTTGTAGTCATCACGGCTCTTGCCGAGAAATCGCCGTTGTAGCAAGAAACCAACAAGAAACCAATACAAATACATGCAGCAAACGTACAAATGGTATTCTAGTCCTCTCAAGCTCACTTCGTAACAAACAGAGTTCTCGAAATCGTCGCCAAGTTACGCAAACACATCTTGAACGCCATCCTCGCGATCAACGCGTCGTATTCTCCAGGACTCAGCTCTCCCGGACGACACACCGTCTTCGGGGCCCAGAAAGGGGCGGCATTCGCGCTGGGGAGGGGAGGTATGATACCGAGCCACCGAGCCAAGGCCTTTACTTCGGCGAGGGACTTGGTTGGGGAGGGCGTGACCAGATGGATGATCATGAGGCGACAGATGAGGGTGGTAGGGAGGCGAAATGCAAAGGTTGGGTGGTTGTCGAAACGCCAGGGAGCACGACGTATGGTTCAGAGACCTGACGAGAATAAGCACTCTTCAGTATCCCATGGAGATGAATATAACCGACGAAGATCGTCTGCGCGACGCTGCAGTTCCGTATCCCTGAGGCGTTCGGCTTCTTCGCTCGTTTCAGCCTCGGTTGGAGTCATGTCGCCCTCGCCAGCTGTGATAAGATCCAGATGCTTCTCCAACATAACGAGGACTTGTCCATGAACAAGGGCCTGCGCTACGTCATTATAGATGCGATAAGTGCACTTCAAGATGCGCCACCATTCGCGCACAAGGGGTTTCAACCGGTTGAAGTAAGGATGGAAGAACGAAATGACACGGCTCTCGAAGAGCTGCGGGGCTCCGAACAGCCTACACTTCATGTCGGCATCCCTGTCCTCGAAGAGGCCCACAATACATTTCCGAAGGTCCATTATCTCTTTGAGCATCATAGATGGTCCGGGGATGAGGTCCTGGCGACGGTGGCCGCCAGGTCCTTCTCGAACAAGACATTGATACACAAGCACCCCAAAGAAGGATTCGATGTCATGGATGACAGTGTGAATGGGGACGCCGTTGGGCACGTCAAACCTGCGACCGTGTAGGTACCCATCACCGTCGCCGAGTGAATACCGACGTCTAGCGAAAATCTCGTAGCTCATAAATGGCACCGTACCCTAGCAGAACGTTAGCATCATCCGCTGAGAATGCAAGATCAGTTTGAACAGCACTCACCGTTCTCGTGGATTCGTCACTTTGATAATTCTTCCACGATGGGGGGCATGTCTGTAAAATTAAGGTAAGTCGATTCCGCGCTGTGATACCGATAACACAACTTGCCTCCGGTTCCTCGACCCAACGCATATATTGCTGTTGGGTAGGAAAGCACACCGCCTCCAAGTTCAGCTTCTGCACGAGGTTCAGCTGCAGCACAGTGTGTCTGTATTTCGTGTACGCACTCTCCCGTCATCCGGAACCGGATCATTTCCCTGTTGAATCATCTTCTTCCCAAACACGCTCAGTCGTCCTGCGAATTCGACTATTTGCATCGAATCTCCCTGGCAGAAACGACTAATGGCATCGATTTCTTCGGGTTGCAAGGCGTAGGTGTTGGATACAAATGCCATCATTGCAGGGTTGGTTTCAATATTATCGAAGGACATTCGGTTGGCCGCCTTCTAAGCATGGTCTAGGTCGACGAGACACCCAGAAGTCTCGGGAGAATCAGAGTCCTTGCGGCGTACCAGTATGTTATCTTCACTTATGTCCCGGTGTAACACTTGTCGACCGAAGTATAGATTGCGGTGCCCTGTTAAGACCATGCCAGTGGATCAGACGACAAAGAAGGAATTCACGAGGCAAAACGACCTCACCTTGGAGTGCGTCTCGCACAACTTTCACAAGCTCCGGGAGGTCTGCGAAGCAGTATATGGGCCATCCCACAGTTTGTGAGACTGTGATCATCAGCGCCCGCGGTTCTAGTGAATCATGACTCCATCCGCATGGGACACTTTGAAGGCCACCGCGGAAGTATTCGGTGTTATGTTCCGTCCAAGAGCAAGCATAATCGGTGAAGCCGGACTTGACTGGAGAAAGAACGACACCGACGTTCTTGACAGGTGTAGGACCATGGAGATCGTTTTCCGTCGGAGAAGTGCAGCGAACCCATGAATGCTTCAGAAGCAGAGGCGATCCTTACATTGATTATAAGAGGTCATACATATAATTAGAATCACAGCGTAGGACGGTCACGCACCTCAACAACCGAAGTCATGTCCGCATCCAACTCTCTGACCACCCAGGTTCGACTGACTGGACCGATGACTGAGTTATGGAGACGAATACTGAGACTTCTTACAGTCAGATACCATTTCCCTTTGCTGGAGCCGTAAGCATCATGGCCCAACGGGCGTCGAAAGGGCTTGGCCTGACGTCTCTCAGCTGTACCCTTGAATCAGTGGAATAATAGAATTCGTAAATGTCACTGGAGTGAGGATTCAAACACAATTTCATATTTCGGTCCCATCCTAGGTGTCGCGGGTGCGAGCCGGAGAGCGCAAGAATGACCTGAATGAATTTATCACGATCCTGGGAGGTAATCGCACGATAGTGAGTCTACGTTGCAAAGACATGCGATGGGTACTCACGGTGCGCAGACTTATCCAGGCATCTGTCGCCAACAGACCAGACCGATCGCAATAAAATACGCGAAGTCTGTACCGCCAAAGGAGAAGTCCAAAGACAAAATGTCGATCACATTGCGTTGTGAGGATCGCCCGCATTCGCCGGCACAATTCAACCGCACCATCGTCGTCTTGGATATCCGCACGTTTCGTCCACACACTCACGGGTGAAGCATGTGTGCGTCGAATGATAATAGGTACTCACCTTAATTATTTCCATTGGGATTTGCTGGTCGTCAGGCGACATCACCTTCCTCCGCGCAGACAACGCCTGTCGCCCCGTCGTCACCGTCAACGCAGGCCACACCGATGCCTCATACGAGTCCCTCCTCGGCTCCCCCAATGTGAAGTCTCCGTTTGTCTTGTGAGTGGCTTCTTCGTTGCGGCCATGCGCGTGACTGACCACGTACAGACGCATCAACACCTTGGACGAAGAGATGAGTGTGGTGGAGAGGGTCCTGGATTGGGTGGGGCCGTACAAGGAGATGCGGGATGCGGAGGAGGAGGAGGCGGTGGAGAAGATTATGGGGCGGTTGTTGACCGAGTGGTATGTTGTTGGTGGGTCGGTGAGTGCTTTCATTTTATAGTTTGTTGTGTGTGGTCACTGATGATTTGTTTGTCGTGGAAAGTTACTTGCTGTCGCTGCGTAAGTCTTTTCTTCTCACTCTGTTGCTTCAAGTCTGTTGTGCTCATATGTGGATACAGTGTCTTCGCAGCTGCGTTCGGATTCGCCACTTCCGACACGGTCTTCCCCGTCGACGGCCTCGCAAGACGGGCGATCGCCCTCGGTAGCATCGCCGCCGGACTCGGGATCGCNGTCGACGCGTGGCTCCTCGTCGTCTACAGCGGTCTCTCCCCTCGCAANTTCCAAGTCACGNNATATTCCCATCCCCTCTCCCATCCCATCCCCTCTCCCATCCCATCCCCTCTCCCTCCTCCCAACCCCAAACCCACGCTGACATACCACACTGACACTTACACAGGCCCGCGCCCTGGACGTCTACGCCACATACGCCTTCTTCACACTCACGTCCCG
>SGPM01000057.1:0-37748 GCA_004802725.1 Antrodiella citrinella
CCAAAAGGGTGCGCGGCGCTGTAGTCCGCCATGCGGCTCAGGTAGAGCGAGCCCGTCGGGTCTGTCGGGTTCCATTCGGGGTGCGCGGCCTGTAAGTGTGACTTGTAGTCAGATTGAGGTTATACAAGAGGTCGTAGAATGAAAATACCTTGAAATTCAAAAAGCTCTTCTCCATCTTACCCTCCTTCGACATGAGCCGCTCGTCCGCCACGTCCGTCGGTGCTCCAAACTGCGAAATGCGACCCACTTCAGTATGGGAAACAGCGGTGTCGCACATTGACTTTACACGTACCTTGATATTCCCATGCCTCTGGAAATCAAACACCGCAAAACTGCACACATACCCCAGCCCGTCCACATGTATACTGAACTCCCTGAAGAAATCAATGATGGCGGGCGCGCACGGCGGGAGGGAGTACCACAGCACGAAAGGCGTCATGATCACCGACAAAATCTCATGTGCGAAGATCTCCACCTTCATCGCGAACAGCTCGCCGAACTGTTCGTGCACCTACAGGTCACAAAACGCAAGTGAGGCAATAAGTGGACGCGTCGATGCGGGCTCACACACCTTCTTGGAATGCAGCTCATCCTTCCACTCCTCTGGCATATAATGCGTATACTGGATGACCTCCGTCATGAGCAGCTCTGGATCAAACACCCTGTTCTCCTCGGGTATCATCCCTCTCGACACAGCAAGCATCGAACCAAACAGCGTCAGGTAGAACAAGACCGTCCGGTGGGGCGTGATCTCGAAATGCACGATCAGGTCGGGGTCCACGACGGACGCGAGGAGGAGGACCGCAGCGAACGACCCGGCGACGAACGAGACAAAGCTGTGACACACATGTTCAGCTCAACTAAACGAAGAAGCAGCGGGTGTGCAAAATCGCGTACCGCACTATGATAGCGAGTTTCTCATTCGGGAACTGCGCGATGTACATGCTCGCCATCGGATACGACTCGTTCAGCCTCCTCGCAAACAGATGTGGCAGTTCATTGAACTCCCTGAACTTCCACTGCGCGAAAGGCGTATACCGTCGACCGCTGATATTGGACGGGTTCTTGTGGTATTCCTATGTAAACACCAATCAGAAAGACATGCCTGGACGGAGGTCACAAGACGAACGTACCTCGAAGTAGCGGAAGAACGAGTACATGATAAGGTAGAGCACGATGAACGGCGCGAATATGGCATTCAGGATACCCATGAAGATGAGTCGTCTCCTCAGACTGCAAAACCACGTTCAGCAAACGTACGTACTCATGCAGCGGACGAGTGGACTCACCCATCGATCAACGCCGCCCGATTCTTACTCTTCAAAAACACCTTCCTCACCTTCCCACTCGGATCAAACAAATACTCCATCAAACAAAACCTCAAATTCCACTCCAAAGCCCTCGTCAACAGCCTCCCCTTCCCCTCCTCCGGTGCGACGAATCGGCGCATGAAATTCGGCAGCGGCACGCGCAAGTCCAGGACTTCTTTGTTGAAGAGCGAGATGAGGTAGTTCTCTTGCCGCATGATTCGGTTCGCGACATCGTGGGCGTCGAGTTTGGCCGTGACGGAGGCGGAAGCGGCGGTTGATGAGATAGCGGTAAGGGGGTTCTCTTCGCGGATGGCTCCTATTCGCCGGACGACTTCGGGCCAGGATATCGTTTGTATATCAGCCTGGGCGACTGTGAGTGGGTTATACAAGGTAATAGAATGTGAGGAACGTACGTCGGGTATGCGGAGAAGGTATGTATAGAACCGATACATGTCTATCAGACGGATGATGCTGAAGACGTATGTGATGATCTGCCACACGAAGAAGGTCGTGAATAGCAGAAAGAACAGAAGCGTGAATCCAGAAAATCTAGTAGCAACTGTCAGACTTTGCGCTCACACGACCAGAAGGGTAGCTTACCTAGAGACGCAGTAGGGTACGACCACTTCAGATAATTGTGTAGCCTGTTCATGGCGAATACGAGAGTAGTCAACGCAACCTAGCAGGAAGGTGGAGAACCCAATCACAAAGCCAACGGTCCTGTAAGCAGTCATGAATCAATTGCCCAATACATATCCCGACAAATGATGATTACCGACAGCAGGTTAAGTCCCCGAGATAGGGCGATACTGAATATTCCCTTTCCTTCATAATAGTAGTAGGCTTCCTGGAGAAACGCGTCCAGATTGTAGACATTGACCCAATTCCACAGTGCACGCTCGTAAGCGTCGAGTCCACGCATCTGTTTCGGTCGGTAGTCGTTCAGTGGCTGCGCTCGCGGAGTCTCTTCCTCGACGTCGACCTCTGAAGGCCGCGGTGGTATCGACACACCCGCAGTGGGTAACATCGGCGCTGCCTGCTTGCGAGACGTAGAATACAGCGGTTGATGCCTCTTCACCTCCTTCGCCTTGTCCGTTGATGGGGGTCCACCTGGGGTAGGGGACTTACGCGTCCCGGGCGTTTCGATCATGAAGTTCTGCGGAGGCTCCTCGTCGGACGAGTCGTGTTCGTGGTTCTTATCGTCCTGCTTGATGTTCGGTCGCAGCACGCTCATTTGCGAGGCGTCGCCCCGCCACGAGACCCGTTGTTTGCCCTTTGCCTTGTGGCTCATAGATAGCAGCCCACTGCGGCGCACATGGTTACCAGACTCCAAGTCCTCCTCGTTCTCCTCCTCTTCCTCCAACACCGACTGGTTTGCCTGCATGTAACCTTGGTATGTTCTCCCCATCGGGTTCAGCATGTTGAGGAAGGGGCGGGAGCTGCTGGCTCCAGGATATACGGATTGCGAAGCGTGCATGGAGCGGGAAGAGGACAAGGGCCGTGCAGAGGGACTTGGGGGAGATTTGGACATTTTATAAGAAGGGCAGAGGCTGAGTGCGTCAGCCTGGGCGGTGTAGTGCCGCAGATACTGTGTTCTCCCAGCTGAGCAGGTTCGAAAGGGGACAACACTCGATTGCAGCCACCCAGGAGGCGCGCACGTTATTTTGTACGTCAACTCCATTTATGGAAGTGATAACCCTCCTCGTTGTGGCGCGGTCACTTTTTGCACGGACGACCAGTGCCTATGCTCTTCATCCCATACGACATCCCACAAGCCCGACCTAACATCCAAGATCTTTAGACTTCTTTCCGAATTTTACTTGTTGCTTTCGTTGCAGTGCTCATTTCGTTGCTTCAAGGACGTCGGTTTCTGTCTTGTGCTTCTCGACCCTCTGTAAACAAATTTCGCGTCTCTATGGCCGAGGTGACATGTTAAAAACTTCAGTCCAGGTACGTTCTAGTGCATAGATCAGAGATCATTGATAAATCGTCTGTTCAGGACATCAACGCCTGAGACCTGCCGCTGGAGACTGCGCGTGCAAGGTCAATATATGCGATACTCAAATTGTGCTAGGAAGATACGTGTTGTCGTACTCCCATACAGGACATGTGGTATTATCTAGCCTCCAATCGTACTCGCGTTCCGTCATCCTCAATGATATGATCATCTGTGGCATGCGCATTTTGAGAAGTTCTCTGTATCCCAATTCCTTCCGATATATCCACTGGCCGCTCGCCACTACTCCATATACTATTCCTATTCTGCCTTGANATCGACTTTCTCCATCTTCTTTGTCGTCGTCCTCTAGTCTGGCTCGCTCAACAACTTCTTCCGTTGTCAGCTTGAGACTATCCCTCTCTGCATCGGATAGCTCTGTCCATCCGGACTCCGTCCACCGCTTCCCAATCAAACATCCCCCTCCAGTTTCCGAATGCCAGAAGAACATAACGAAAGGGTACCCCGCGTCGTTACTCACGGATAGAATCGTGATAGAACCGCCAAGGTCCTCTGTGTATCCTTGGTCCTCTGCGACTTCTATGGGTATGTAGCAGTGTCGTCGTCCTTTCGCCATTCTGGTCTTCCCAAACACCAAGTGCAACGAACCCACGTCGGAACTCCCCTTGAGGTTCTTAGATGCGGGACTCTCAGGTTTGATTGCCGTGCTCTCGAGGACCAACTTGCTATCGCGGTAGCGTTCGTCTGACCTCTTCTCAGACGTCCATTCATTGCATTGGTCGGATCTGTCGGGATGCTCGATGAACTCCCAGATCCAACGATAGGTTCCTAGTGCCTCTTGCAGAGTCACGGTGGAAACTAGTGCTCCTCCGGACTATGCCACTCGTTAGGACAACAAGTGCGGCGAAGTTAAAACTGACTTCTAAGCCTTCTGGCCAGGACGTCATCATAAACTTGTTCGACCCGTAAACTCCGAACAACGCCAACGAGGTAGTTAAACAACTTGGACGATGTTTTCAATTTATATATGTTCCTGAAGTTTCGGAGCCGCCCCCCACTGCGACTCCGCAATGACACACGGTCCCGACTCCCGTGCCCGACATGCTACTCGCGTATACGACAAGTCGAGTGATCTGCAGTTGAATCGGTACGTAGTCGCTGCGAACATACAGCGACCCGCTCGCTCATTTTTCATCAGCAAGACGGCTCAGAACACGTCCTAATTCCAGACTTCCATCTCTGATCACGCACAGGTCATAATAGCGCAAGATCAACACCATATCCCTGCAAGACCATGAACGAGTTGTTGTATCCTACTCGTCTTCCATCACCACCACTGCGCCTATCGATGTTCTCCCTTCACTTAGAGCATATGTCAAGGAGCACTCGTCTTCTACATTCGTCTCGATCAGCGCGCATCATCTTTCATTCCCCCGTCCATCTGAACTTCTTCCAACTTGCTCGTCATCTCCTCCTTCTCCGTTGGTTCAGTCACTTTCTCCCCGGTCAAACCGATACCCAATCTATCCCTCTCTCCATCTGACAGCTCCAGCCATTCGGCCTCTGACATCCACCGCTTCCCAATTATACACCCACGTCGAAGGTTCGAACGCCAACTGAACATAACAAAGGGGTGCCCTGCGTCGTCTCTCGCAGACATGATACACAAGCACCCTCTAACTTCCTCTTCACACCCCTCCTCTTTCTCGATTTTCATGACGATATACGCGTGGTGCCGTCCCTTCGCCATCCTAGTCCCGCCGAACGACATGTGCAACAAGCCCATGTCGAATCTCCCCTTGAGATTCTTCGATGCTGGGCTCTCTGGTTCCGTGCTATCAAGGACGAACTTGCTACCGTCTGATCGCTCGTCGGACGTCCATTCGTGACATTCGTCGGACGTTGAATCGTAACGCCCTACGGATCCCCAAACCCAACGATAGTTTCCAAGCGCATCCTTCAGAGATACGGTGGAAAGAAGTGCTCCACCGGACTATACCGCACATCAGGTACATTCACTTCTGCATCCGAGCAAGGTGAACCAATACTCACTTCTAGTCCGTTCGGATAGGGCATCGTAGTACACGCGGGCTGCGTCGACCGCAAGGATACCCAAGGAGACTTTCAAACAGCTCGAAGGGCCGGATTCGATGTCATTAACAAACTTGACGCCTCTGCTCAAGTCGCACACGGTCTCGTGACATCTTATCTTCGTGTCACTGTTGGCCACGGGTTATAAAGTCAGATTAAGCAGACGCAATACTGGTGCGTAGCCATTTCCAAAGTAGAACGAAATGAGAAAAAGCTAAGAATCATTGTACTAGGTAGTAGCGGCGAGGAACAGAGCCTTCCAGCGGCCACTAGAAAGGTCTTGCTTGATAAGGGTGGCGCGCACCTCTACTTGTTGTTCGCTTTTGCCTTCTTTTGGGGAGCAATAGTATTCTTGAGAGTTGCGCTGGACAACGCTCGCTTGCGTCCTTTATCGTTGTCCTGTTCGACCTTGCTCGCCGCATCCTCATTTCTGAGCTTGTCTTCTGCATCAGATTCCTCCTCCTTCTCCTCCTCATCGTCGTCTTCATCACCATCACCATCGTCGTCGTTTTCGTCATCCTCATCGTCGTCTTCTTCTTCATCGTCGTCTTCTTCTTCATCGTCATCATCTTCTCCCTCATCCACACCGTCAGGTTCCGTCCCCCCTTCGGCCTTCCTCTTTTCTGCAATTCTCTCCTTCTTTTCTGCACGTTCCTCTATCCTCAACCGCTTCCTTAGGACTTTTCGGCGCTCGCCAATACCCAACCTGAAGTTCTCTGCTGTTGATGACGTCTCCCAACCCGAGCCCGTCCACCGCTTTCCGATAAGCCACCCCTCCTGACCATACGCGGAAGCCCAACAAAATCTGATGAAAGGGTGCCCCGTGTCATCCTTGACGGGTAGGATCATGAACTCGGGGCCGTTGACCTCCTCAGACCCCCTTTCGCGAAAATAATCCTCGTCCTCGTCGAGTGCATAGTGATGTCTGAGCCCTTGTTGAGTCGCACCGTCGAACGGAAGGTAGAGCGAACCCATGATGAAAGTGCCATTTAGGTTCGCAGCTTCCGGGGCGTCGGGTACCGTGCTCTTGAGGACGAATTTGCTGTCAAGGTAGGTTTTCGCCGCTCCCTCGTGATACGACCACGATTCGCCCTCCTCGAACTCAGAGTGTTCCTCCCAGATCCAACGATAGGTTCCTAACGCGTCTTTTAGAGACACGGTCGACAGTCGTGCTGCGATAGGCTGATACGTGGCACGTCAAATACTGTCTTTGGGGTACGTGCGACGTGTCAAAGCTAAACTCACCTCTAGATCTTCCGGCCAGCCTGGCATTGGGAACTTGTTCGACGCGTAAACTGCAAGAAATACGCGCGAATGAAGAGCTGGAGAGATTCAAATGTCCAAAGCAAGCGTCAAGACACGCGTTTACTTCGACTTCGCGTATGCACACGTGGAGCGTCCATCATACTCGATCACACACAATCCCGGCCGTGGATAGGCAAATAAGAGTGGCGGGTAAGTTTCGTGTGTGCAAGTCACTACTTGCTAACGTATAGAGAGCTACTACATATGATCGTAGGAATCAGCGGCGAGGAATGGACCGGACGTTTGAAGGGTCCAGGAAGGGTCAGGCCTCCGCCGAGTCAGCGTGCTCTACCTTCGCCTTCTTATGCGACCCATCAGCGTCGCGATCCTGGACAGTTGCAGAGGACGACGCTCGTTTGCGGCCTTGGGCCTGCTCAATGATCTCGGCATCCTCTCCCTCTTTCGCAAATTCCTTGATTTTCAGCTCCGAGTTCCTCCGCACCATAGGCATCGCTCTCATCTTCATCGTCACTGTCCTCCTCGTCCTCGCCGTCTCTCTCGTCACTGCTCACTTTGTCCTCCTCCTCGTCGCTTCCTTCGAAGTCGTCGTCGACGTCCTCTCCTTTGACCCGCATCTCCTCCTTCTTTTCCGCCCGTTCCTGTTCCTTCATATGCTCCTTCATTGCTTTTCGACGCAAGCCGATACCTATCCTCTGTCTCTCTTCACTTGACATCTCTACCCAGCCCGAACCCGACCACCGCTTACCGATAAGCCACCCAGATTGACCGCAGTCACCAGACCAGCTGCCTCTGATGAAGGGGTGTCCTTCGTTGAAGACGTCCGCCCCTTCCCGTTCTCCAAACGACTTCTCGTCATGACAGATTTCGTATTCGTGTCTGAAGTTCCCGATCCACCTTGCGTGGGAAAAACGCAATTGAATATCGCCCAGACCGAAGCTTCCTGTGAGGTTGCCACGTTTCCTAGAATTCGGAGCGTCGAGTGACGTGCTTTCAAATTCGAGGACGAATTTGTTCATGAGATTCTGCTCATTCAAGTCATGATACGTCCATGGGCTGCCCTGGCCGATTTCAGAGTGCTCCTCCCAGACCCAACGATATTCTCCAAACGTGTCTTTCAGAGGAACCGTCGTAAGTCGTGCTGCCACGAGCTAATACTAGGTGTCAAATGATATCTATGGGGTGTGCCGTAGGTGGGCTTACCTCTAGATACTTCGGCCACCCATGGTATCGACGTTGAGTTGTTCGATGCGTGAAGTTCAAGCGGAAGAGGATTGTAGCAACTTGAAGGTGAGTACGAATCCTTCAAAGTTCAAAGTGACGTGTTTGCTTATTATGTCAGTCTCGTCCAAAGCCACCGTGCCGCTGACGAAGCGAGCTCGTACGCTACAGTGCAAACATCGAGCAAACAGTGTATTCATTCTAACTTGCAGCTATTTGAGGAGCACACAATATGAGGGCATGTGTCTAGATATACATTTGTGAAGAAGCGGGAACCATACCCTGCGAATTGGAAACACAATGGCGTTGAAATCTGAGGTATTTGAGTTAGAGGAGCGTGAATAGTCAAGCAGAGACAAAATACCTCAATGACGAACGCGACAATCAGTTGGAGTCATCTTTGGTGACTGAAAGCTTTTTCTTCCCGAGGATTCCAACATGGGATTCTGCAGACTCTTCTCCGCTTCTTTTGAATGGACGCCTGCAGTTCCTCGGCCTTGACCTCCCCGCGCCTCTTCAGCTCATTGTAATCCACATCGATACCCAGCCTGGCTCTCTCGGTCTCTGTCAACCCCGTGCGTACGGACCTCTTTCCGATGAAGGAACCGCCGCACGGTCCACAGCCTGAATGACCACCGTTCCACTGGAACTGGATGGAAGGTGCTCTTTGTCATCGACTGTGCTCGAGACCTTGGTGCGGTTTCCGAACGGCATAATACTTCTCTCCGAGTGCTCGTCGCCGTAGTCCAATTCGATGATCTCATACACATTCTTCTCCTCCTTGACCGGCCTTTGAATTTTGCGTGAAATTCGCAGATGTCAAATCGGCCGGTGACGCTAGCCAATTCCTTCGTCGCTTCGATGGTAAAGCCGTCTCCTGTGTCGCCAGTGTAATCGTCAGATCCCTCTTGTCCTGGATTCTCCCAGAACCATTCGTAGAATCCAGATACATCCTGCAAAGGAATTGACTTGTATTTTTCTACTTCCTGGGGATAGCAATGATCATTATTTATGTGATGCATATATGACAGGGCCTTTCGTAAATACTCACCACACCGGCTGCGATCTGGCCATCTTTCCAATACTTAGGACCATTAGCCATTGTGATTTCGAGGAAGATGTAGTATGTCGTGAACAAGTGAGAATGAGGTTTCAAGCGATTTAAGTACCTCCCCTAACATGCTCCAACGGGGGCCGCAGACCGTCCTAAATTCCTAATCGCGACTCACAAACATTCGGGATATCCCATTCAGTGTAACCGGTTTCAACGTCGTGCGCAGTGCTAAAACGTCTGGACTGTTTTCTGTCTTCAGTACAAGAGTACAGAATATTGGCAGCAACGTGGAAATGAACATACCCGTGAATCCAGTGCTGAGACCTGCATACGGTCGATAGTCGTGAACGTCGGAAACCTGGTGACTGAAGTGAAACTACTACAACCAAAGAACAAGGGCAGTGAAGAGGAAGCGGTGGTATTATGTTGCTGATAATAGTACATTAATTATGTTGTGATAAACCATGCATTTGAGGCAAAAGGGAAAACTGGTTCACGAAAACGCGCTGGCAGGAATGTTGACAACCTGACCATCGTCACGGATCACTTTGAACCGTACTATGCAAACGTTAGCCAAAGACGATATGTTAATATATGGATGCATGCTCACTGATAGTGAATGGTTCTCCCTTTGCTTTGCGAATGCTAGTGAAGTACAATGTCCCTGAAGCTGGAACACAAGTTCAATTGACTAACAGAACTCCGGACACAGCATTGAGCTTACCATTGCTGCCTTTGACTCTGCAGCTCAAATCAACATTTCCCTGCAGCATTCGGTTCTAAGGTACGGTGGTCAGCAATGTTTGTCGCACAGAATCCAAGAATTAACGCACTGCTCCGCTAATCCATGGATCTCCATTCAAATACCACGCCGGCTCAGGTCGGATGGACTCCCCGAGCAACTCCTGCAATTCAGTGTTCTCTCGCACGATGGTCACTAACCGCTTGAATACTGAACTGGAGATCTTCTCTTGATTCTGTGCATACGCATAGAACAGTCCCCATGCAGCACAACCAAATACTCCTAACGCAACGATGACGGGCCATTTACGCTACCGAAGGTCAGGACGGGAAACTATGCAGCACACAGTTATTGCCTACCTGCAAAGGAGGCAAATCTCGTGGTTGAGGCCGCGTGTAGTATTCCCGTGGTTTGGACGCTTCTGAGTATGTGACCGTGTCCGGGAGTTTGGACGGAGGTGGTCGCGGTAGCTCAGTGTATGTTGCATAGCATCGTGTCCTTGGTATATGTTGCAAAATCTGCCTCTGTACTCGTTTCGAGGTTGAAAATACGACGGAGGAGGACATAGTGGATGTTTTAGCGAAGAAGAGGGCTGAGCCCACTTTACCTGTAACGTGAATCTACAACGGGCGCTAGCGGATAATATGCTTGTTTCCAAACGTCCAAGTTACATCTCTACCATTGCGCGTAAGTTCGCATGTTCCTTGTACTGTGTGATACCGAACCTCAAGAATATTTTGCTCGTAGAAGTGGGTTCTTTCTCAATAGCAGGTGTACGATACCCTTCACACGGGCATGCTTTCACCTTCGCCGATCACGCCTTCAAGACAACCTACGCCGTCCAGCTCGACTTCGCCACCACCACAATCTCATAATCCATTATCGATACGATTGTACAAAGTCCTCGCAACCAACTTTGACGATGCGTCCACGAAGGAGGCGTTGAATACCCTCGCGGAATTGTACGCGCCTGTACCACCTGTGAACGGACACATATCGAGTAGGGGGAAGGGCAAAGAGAGAGCGGTGAATGGGGACATGGACGAAGACGACGAAGAGTCAGATTCAGATGATTTGGCAGATAACGCCGAGTCCGAAAGGAGGAATGGTATACTCACCTCCGTCGTGGTCCCCGGAGAACTTGTGCCAGGCGAAACTGCTGCAAGAGCGCGAAAGAACCTAAAACGAGACGTGCAGACAAGGCTAGCGGAGTCCAGTCGTATGTTTCTGAACGCTTTCGCGGAAGTGGATAATGTGAGTACGTGCCGCATGTAACTATGGCCCAGATTTCGCATATTGAAACGTTGAACGTGTTACTTGTAGCAACTAGATACTCTGCAAGAACATATTGATTCTATGCGGACGCGTTGCGACGAGGCTCAAAATCAGCTGGCTGAGACGAACGAGTCCTGCAAATCCTTATTAGATCGCGCAGGAAGTCTTCGCGAGCAGAGGTAAGTAGACCACTCTATTCATACTACGGCGTGATAATTGATCTCGCTTTGGTCAGGCAGATTGTGACGACGAAGCAAAGCATAGTCTCATTGTTTCTGGATCGCTTTACATTGACACCGGAAGAGGCGGAAGCCATCACTTCGAGAGAGGTGCCCGTAGCCAAGCGGTTCTTCTCTGCTATGTCAAAGGCAGAACGAATACGAGAAGACTGCCGCGTCCTGATGGCCGGAGAGGACGGCCCCGCACAAGCAGGGTATGCAGAGATTGTGAAATTCCCATTTGTGATTGTACTTATCTGTTTTCTTTTGTTCCTAAGGCTCGACATCATGACTGCTACTTCCTCATACCTTGAGCAAGCATATGAGAAAATTTTTCGGTGGTGCTCCTTCGAGTTTCGCCAGATGGGCAGAGACGCACAGTTGGACGTCAATCCGGCAATGCGAGAAGCTGTGCGGCGGCTACAGCAGCGTCCGGAGCTTTTGAAGTAAGCACATCGCTCTCGTTTCAATTCCTTCTTTGTAGCTGACAATGTGCATAGCGAGGCTCTTACTTACTTGTCTCAAACTCGACAATCCACTCTACTGAGTAGTTTCACCGATGCCCTCACAAGAGGTGGACCAAATGGTCTCCCCCGGCCTATCGAGCTTCATGCTCACGACCCACTACGATATGTCGGTGATATGCTGGCCTGGGTACATCAAAGCATCGCTGCAGAACGAGAGTTCCTGGAAGGTCTGTTCGGTGTTAGAAGTGATGGACGTATGGTTGGTAGTGTGCGGTCATTCAAACAGAGTGTGGAGGAGGAATGGATGACTGAGCTCATGGATGCTGCGGTTGGGAAGCTCTGTACACCGCTCAAGGTCAGTATGCTCGCATAAACTAACTGTTGGGGTGTAGTTGACATGGTTTTATTGTAGGTGCGGGTACAACAGACCGTCCGATCGCAAGAAAGCAGTATCACGCTATACAAGATTGCTAATCTGCTACAATTCTACTTCCTGACGATGCAGCGGACTATTGGGTCGGATGCAGCACTGTCGGTGACACTCAAGGAGTATGTTCTCTGCACTCACTACTCGGAAGGCTGATCGCTGATGCTCTGAAATCAGAATGACAGAAATGTCATATCAAGTGTTTTTCGATACCATTGGTGCCCATGGCCGCTCACTACTTCGTACACCACTAGTGAGTAGTGCATTTTTTTCTCTGATGTTGAGCTGACAGTCTATAATAGGACCTAGAGGATCGTGACCTTTCACCGCCGTTTTCAATATTGGACCATGTTCAGATTCTTCGCGAAATCACCTTCGTCTACGAGTCGTCCGTCGCCGAGGGCGAGCCTCTGGAAGCGCAAGCATCTGGGTTCCGCGATATTCTAGACCAATTGGTCGATCCAGCTATTGAGATGACCCTCGTTGCTAGCGAACAGAAGCAGAGGCAGAGACCTGCATGGGACCGTGCCGTGTTTGTGCTGAACACGTTTACATATCTCCAGGTGCGTGTACATTGGAAGTGGGCGTGTTGACCGGTACTGATAGCATTGTAGAGCGCGTTAGAACCGTTCGCTTTCACCGCGGAGAAACAGGACATGCTTCAGTCGTTGATAGATACACGGATCATGGAGTTGATCAATGAGCATGTACGTGCTCTTTCGTTTCTCCGACGTCCTACTCGCTGACCCAAAGCATTTTCTAGTACGGCACTATCATCATGGACACAGGACTGGGTGATGTCATTGAGTCATGGAAAGCTCATGAAGGCAATGTATGTTTTTTGCAGATACTCTCACTTCGTATCACAAGTCTGACCGCTCTTTTCTTCGTGTAGGAACCACTCTCCCGCCTCCCAACATCCTCCCCTGCCCGCCTTCAAAACGCCCTGCACAAGTTCTCCCTCTGGCTGACCAGCCACACCGTCGACCACTCCCCCCGTCTCGCCCAACTCGCCGTCCAGACACTCGCGACACGCATTCACCAGAAAGCCCTGGAACGGCTGGTGCAGACGTACAAATGGTTCTGCGAAGAGGTCAAGAAGCCGGAGAATAGGTACGAGGCGGCTGCGACGTTGTTGGGGAGTGAGAGGCCGTTCGGGCAGGTGCATTTGCTGTACCAGATTTTCGGGATTGAGGAGGAGGAGAGTGAGAGTGAGGAGGAAAGTGAAGAGGAGGAAGAGGAAGAGGACGCCAGAGAGGAGGAGGATGGTGACGAAGACGACGATGCTAATGAAGATGAAGACGAAGACGGAGATGGGGAAGAGGAGGAAGAGGAGGGCTCGTAGAGATCTAGTCAGTAGTGGGAAGCTATATGAATATCATGTCTGTGCCTACTGATCGCTCAATAGGTCAACGTTCAACTTCCACGCCGCAACGCAAGCAGGCAGTGAACAGCAGCTCAATGGTATATAAACGATGTGGTCTAGTCTAGTACAAACAGCACAAGTAAATCCGCATACATACATACATGCAACTCACATCTATACAATGGGGAAGATATCGCAAGCCCAACGGGGGAAGTAAGACTGAAACTTGAACTGACTAGTACTGATATTAAAATCCGCTGAAAAGCTTCGATTCTCCGGTTCCACTTGAGAACGTGTCAAATGAGTCCAGGTAGGCTTTCTCCACGAAAGCAACATCATCTCTGCCTTCCTGACGAACCCAGCCATTGTCACTAACGACGAACTGTGGTTTGGGACGAGCGGGCAAATCACACTGGACAGGCGGTAGTAAGTAACGAGGTTGGCGGCTTGAGAAACTGGATTACATACCTCTGAAAGTGCACGGAAATATTCCGTGATGGGTCTCACATACCAGCGTCCGATAGTACCATCTGGATTTTGTTCGAACCAGCCCATGTGTCCTCCGCCACGAGTCACGGCGAGGATAATCCAGGGGTTCCTCTCGACCTATGAAAACAATTCCAGTCTTTAAACGACGAAGTATTTGCGAGAGTCGCCTACCTCAGTGATTGGCAAGGTCAAATCGGCCACCATTGGATCGTCCCTTGAGTTGATGCCCAGTAATGGAATGCTGACGTTGTCAACCACCTTCGAGGAGCTGATATGGGCGTAGTAGTCGTTCGCGTCCTTGTAACCCCAAATCGGTGCAGTCCACAAATCATCGACCTCCTTGAGGGACAATTTCTTATGCGACAGGGTACGCCGGATATAGTCATGGCTGACTAGGAGCTGGTCAGACGGTGCAGAGAGGTAGACGTCGCTGTGCAGATTTAAGAGTGTCATCAGAGCGCCACCCATGACATAGCGATAGACGAGACGGTTGAGAAAAGTCCCTTGTTCCAGGTGCTCGCTCCCTCGTTTGAAGTCCCATGGGTTGGCCAGAACGACAGCACCACTGAGAGGACAGTTGGCGCCTTCCTCACCAACATACTTCGCAACAATGTTCCCACCAAGAGAAAAGCCTGAAGATGATTGATCATCATAGAAGCACCGTCAGTCGAAGGAAGTTTGATATGTGGCAGCGCAATTGCAACCACACACCTAAACCGAAGACCGTGCTCTGGGGGAAGGTATGGCAAATGTATGAGACGAGAGTCCTGTAATCGTCGGAAGACCCTGCCTGTATGCCATAATATTGTCAGAGTAAGTCTTTGAACTGTAGAACGAGACGTACGTGATATAACCTGGGCGTGATGACGGGGCTGCCATTGCATCCGCGATAATTTAAGACCACTGCCCGAGCCCCGAGGCCGCCGGACTCGATGGGGGCCGTCAGATGGGTCAAAGCCGCACGAACATAATGTTCATGAGACCCGCCGGTCAGTCCATGAGCGACGGCGACAACCAATTCACCCTCCTTGATAGGATGGGTATTGGTCGGCGGGGAAATGTCGATAGTAAGAAGACCTGTAGTGTATAACGTTAACGTTCGAGCACACGTCGAAATACGTGAGGACAGACCTCCGTCCGCAATTTGAATATGTTTCCTGTACAAAAGCTCAGAACGGCGCGCCAGACAATTCGTGTTGTGCTTACCTTTCGTATACTATGGGATCGACAGCGCTGAAGTCTCCCACGACGGAGAAGATTGTCTGCGTGTCCCCTCTGCAGTTGTTGAGAACGAGCTTTGCGTGCATAAATGTTTAATCTTACATAGGCAGCCACCACGCCTCCCTGAAACCTCCAGCAGCGAGAGATGGAACTCTGGTCTTGAGCAATTCGGCTAGATCGACCTTCATGTGTGCCTTCGCGTCGTCGAAGCAGTAGTAGAGGTCAACGCGCGGTCGCCGTCTAAAAGAATGGAGAGCATAGTCGCCGACAATTAGCAGACCTCTGACGAGCCAGACGATAAACGTCGAGACTATTTCCAGAGGGTCGGTCGTCGTTGTCTGCAAGTTTGTCGTTGTGGACATGGATGCCGAGTCAATGGGCACTTTGATCCAGCGTAGTCCTCATAAGGCAAAAAGCGCCCATATTACGACACCAATCTGTTCCTCACTGTCCCTCACTCAAATTGAAATACACAACATCCTTTCTTCAACGATCCAGACGACGACGACGACAGCTTCATCGCAAATAACGACGACGACGAGGCACATAGACACCTGCAATAGCTGTTTGTGATGTCCGCAGATCAGCAGCTTGCAGTCGCACGAACGACGAGGGGCGAGTCTACACATTTGAGCAAGGCCGCGCGACAAGTTGTACCTCCATTTTTGCAGAAACTATACGAGTAAGTTTGGCACAACTTTCAAAGTGAGCACTTCTCACTCCGGATTAGGATTGTGAACGACTCGAGGAATGATGAGTTGATAAGGTGGTCGGATACTGGAGATTCTTTCTACGGTATGTCCCGATATACACCTTTGCCATTCTATACTTATTCCTTTGGCCCTTAGTTTTGAATCATGAACGGTTCGCTAGGGAGGTACTGGGACGATGGTTCAAGCACCAGAAATTCACGTCTTTCGTCCGGCAACTCAACATGTATGGCTTTCACAAGATTCCTCATCTACAACAGGGCGTCCTCAGGAGCGAGTCGGATACCGAACCCTGGCATTTTGAGCACCCCCATTTTCATCGTGGGCAACCTGACCTACTATGTCTCATTCAACGCAAAAAGCAGCCGGCCCACGGGGAGGAAGCTCAGATGGACATTCATGAACCCGCGCACATTACAGGTCCCCCGTTACCACTGACTAATGGCCAAGTAATGGACATCAACTCTGTCGTCAGTGGGATTGCTGCTATCAAACGGCACCAGCAGGCCATTTCGACGGACCTCAACGAACTCAAGACATCGAACCAGCAGCTTTGGCAAGAGGCACTTGCTGCGAGGGAACGTCATAAGAAGCATCAGGACACGATTAACCGAATATTGAAGTTCTTGGCCGGTGTGTTTGGACATGCAGCGGGGACAGGACAACACAAATCAGACGTGTCTCCTACCTCACCACCTCGGGTTGTAATTCCGAGGAAGAGACAGAGGCTGATGATTGAAGACTCGAATGACCCGAAGGAACATAATATGCAGGAAGTGGAAGATGACCAGGGTGTTAGGGGCAACGCTGAATCGTCGTATTCTTCTGGTACGTTCATGTTGCTCATTTCTCGTATATTTCGCTGATAGGGTGTTCTTCAATAGCCAAATATGCCCAAATGAGCACTCCAGAGATATCTACTGCTCGATCACCAACCCTGTCGGCCACTGAATCTTTCTCACCTGCAGTCACAGAATTACCACCCAACTATTTCCCTAATGTTCAAGCCATCCGACCTACAGACACGTACTCCCGTAGCTCTACCGCCGAACCCTCCAAGGCTTCTTTGTCAAATGGTGCAGCATATATGCCCGCCACAGTACCATCAGATCCACTTTCCCCCACCATGCAGTCTCTGACAGCGAACCAAACGGACCAAGGCCACATGTGGTCTATGTTCCAGCACATGCTCAATTCTCCTTCATCTATGCAGAAGCTCATGCAAGCTTTGGCGTCGCAGCAAGCGTACCCGATGGCCAACCTCCCTGATCCGCCACATCCCTCTTCTCCTGCGCCTGATATTCCTTCTTACCCGTCATCATCATCAGCATCCTCTACATCTCAAGTCATGATGTACGACCCCAACGCGTATGATGTATCTAGATTCCACAATGGACCCGTGGACAACAATCTTGCCGGTCCTATGCTATCTGCACTGAGCGCTTCCTTACAACACGAAGACGAGCACGAGAGCGCTACTGCTCTAGAACCGCTTCTTGACAATGCGACACGGCTGCAAAAGTCGTACCAAGACGCCCACGACATCGAATCAGACGTCGACGCCTTGCAATTGAGTATCAACACGCTCATTGAGGGTCTAGGACTCGACCCTAACGCCATCGTCGAAGATCATCCTTTGCACGACGAGCTCGGTGCATCACAAGGCGCAGGCGGGTTTGACCCCAGCATGTCGAGCTCCTCCGGATTCGCCCCACCAGGCGGCCCCTCTTCCTCATCCATCGCGCCGAACGACACGTCGGCATCAACAGCGACCTCCCCCGTCCTCGAACCCATCTCCGCCGACCCTGCCCCCGAGTTCGACTTCGATAACTTCTTCAACGAGCTATCTGCACGCAGCGCAGCGTCGGGGATGCAGTACCCAGACGTCCCGTCGCCCTTCGGCGATCCCGGCGGAGGCGGCCACATGGACATCTCTGGCTCGCTGTCGAACCTCTCGCCTGGGGGCGACGCCAACCCGGAGCAGCTTGCTGCGTTCTTAGACGAGGTGTCGAGCGACGCGTCGGGCCCGCCGGTCGTTCCTGAGGAGATCACTGCTACGTCGGCGACGGCGTCAGGGAAGGGGAAGAAGAGGAAGTCGGACGTGGTTGAATTGCTGGAAGAGGTCGCAAGGGTGAATGCTGAAGATGACGGGGACGTGTCTCCGCAGGTGAAGAGGAAACGCTAGGGTTCTCGTACCCTCTTCTTTCCTCGGGTTGTGTTATTTTGCAAGATGTAATTATATGATGTACGGACCTAGTGGGTGACATCGCATCGCAGCGTTATCTCCATTTTGTATTGTTCTATATTCTTGATATTGTCGCTACACGAGTTGCTTTTCGTTATTTCTTTCTTTCGTTCAGGGAAAACGAGTGGGTAGTAGTAGGCAGTACTAGAATAGATAGTAGGAAAGCAACCTTGGGAGGCTAATTCGATACTGTAGACTGACGATGAGAAAAACAGATAGTGTACTTGTAACGCACTCGAAGTAGTATATTATACCGTGCAGTGACTAGCTAGAGGGAGATTCAAAAACATACGTGGTCGTACGCCATATAGGAAGAGACAATTTGAGCGCCGGGGAGAGGAAAGTAAGATGTGTAAGGGAAGGGGAAGGATTTACATCACAACATAAGATGAGATGAACCGCACAGAGATGGCGGTGGGGATGGGTGTCAGTCAGTCGGGAGATAGAGCAAAATAAAGTTAAGAACGAGTGTGAGTAGATGGGATGGGACAGAGGATGGAAGGCAAAGGGGCGCAAGGGACAGTGTGTCAAAATGGTATCATTGAAGCAAGAGGAGATGTGACAAATAACATAAAATGTTGTATGTACAACGAAGATGGGAGAAAGTGAGTTTGAGAAGCATGGCGCGCATGGCGAAGCACAAGCAAAAATGCGAAGGAACGAGGAAAACGAGAATACCGATCCCACTCCGAACTCAAGGAGTAACCAAAGAAATTGAACTAAAAACCAACCAAGAGTAAAAGCGTGAAGGGAGCACTCATCCATCGTACGTAGACACCTTCGTAGGCATTGGCGGCGGCCTCGGCGTCGCGATATCAAAACCCGGGGTGAAAGGTGTGAACGGATTCATCGTCAGCTCCGGGCCTGCACCAATCCCAGTCCCGTTCCCGTTCGGACTAACAAGACCATGGACGCTGTCTATCGCCTGGATCTTTGCCGCCGTCCGCGCGTCCTCCTCCTTCGTCTGGTCGATGTACTCCCTCGGCGGTCGAGGAGCCAACGGGGGCGGAGGAGGGGTGTTCATCATCGTCACGCTGTCCGATCGCTGGAGGTGTGCGTTGCCGTTGCTATTCACACCGCTGGGCTGTGAAGTGTATGCAGGAGAGGAGTACACGCCCGGGGGTGACTGTTGTGGTACGTATCCGTACTGCGATGGTGGTGGCGGGGATGGTGTAGAATGAGGCTGAGGTGCGTCCTGCGCTTCGTACATAGCGCGTAATCTCGCCTTCTCCTCAGCAGCAGACAGCGGCTGGGACGACGACGAGGGCGGATTCGGTTGTGTGCGAGGATTGGGCAACGCACCCCGCAGAGAACCACCTCCTGCACCACGCAACGACCCGCCTCCCGGGGATGTTCTCGTGCGCGGTGGAGGCGTAGGAGGGAGCCCACCGGCTCCTCCGTTAGCCATCTGTCCCATAGGAGGCGTATAGGGGGCTGGGGGTACCGCAGCTGCAGACGCATCTTGAGCTTCATACCGTAACCGCAGCTGCTCTTTTTCGGAGATGGCACTCATGGGACCAGCGGGGGCTTGCATCTGCATTGGCGGTGTGGTAGGAGGTCCTGGTGGACTGACAGGCCGTCCAGATGCAGCAGGGATCGCGTAAGGTGGAACTGCACTCTGCGGATACATAGGGACGTTGTTGATCGTCGAGGCAGCGGGCGACCGAAGGGCTGCTGCAAATGCGACGGCATCCTGTGTCTCGTACGCCTTCTTCAGTCTGTCCTTCTCTGACAACGCGTCGAATGCAGACATCGGCGATGTGACTTCTCCTGAAAAGGATCGCGGGGAGTTCGCATATCCGTTCATCGCTGCGTGACCATTGCTTTGTTGAGAGGGCTTGGATGACGGTGCCGTGCTCCCAGGTCCGTACAACGCTTCGTACGAGATCGGTGCAGACGCAGGCGGTTCACCTGTCGAACCATCCTGTATCCCGTATTGACTCCGTTCCACAGCAGCCTTTGCCTCATTGTATCTCTTCATCTCAGCTTTCTCCTCCTCAGCCGTGGGGAATTTTCGTCCCGACGAGTTCGCAGTAGACGAGTTGCCCGCAGACGCGTTCCGATTAACGCCAGCCATGGCTTGTGCGTACAGCGCTGCTCCGGTGAGCTGCGGAGACATGGGAGCAGACGCGGGCTGATTGCTAGAGCTGCCTCCTGCCGCTGGGGGTGTACTTGGGGGATCGATACCCTGCAAACGGCGCGCGGCAGCTTGTGCATCGTTGAACAGACGCGCTTTCTCCTCTTCTGCGGTCATCCACTTGGACGAGGACGAGCCCGCTGGTGCGCTAGCAACAGGTGATATGATGTCGTTTGCTGCTATGACACGCCCTGCATCGGTATGGCCGGTCTACACAGGGTGTCAATATACGGGAAATCCAGGTACTGAAAACAAGACGCACTGGTGGTGGACTTCCCAAACCGCCTTGGACGCGCTCAACATCAGCCACCGCTCTCTCATACAGTCGTCTCTTCTCCTCTTCTGCTGGTAACCAAGCATTTGACCGCGATGATGATCCCTGACCGCCTTGTAGCGTGTTTTGTCTGGTAGTCGAAGAGGTTTGCCTCTGATGCGACCTCTGAGCGGCGGCAGCCGCCACAGCAGCAGCTTGAGAAGCCGCCTCCTCCGGCATGTCGTCCGCGAAGTTGGTGACAGTCAACCTATTCGCAGCAGACGTACCTGCTCGGTCTGAAGTGCGCGCACGGAGGCCTGTACCCGTCGTGTTCGTATTTCCACCCGAAGTCGACGAAGTATCTGAAGCGACAGGGCGGCTGTTGGAGGCAGACGATGCGGCGACAGCAGCAGCCGCCGACCCACTGATTTGCAACACCTCGGCCGCCGCAAGGCCAGCGCTGCTGTGGAAGCCGAACTCGTCCGCTGTATTGCGGTATGCTGAACCGCCTGCACTGCCATTCATCGCTGGAGATGTGTTGAAGCGCACAGACGATAGATTATCGCTGTTCGCTGTGCCGGGCCGTTCGTTCAGCGACTGGAAGGGATGTACGTTGTTCAGAGATGGTCGTGGCTGGGTAGCGCTGGGAGAAATCGGAGAGGTAGTTGGCACGATTTGCTGGCCAATTTGCGTTTGCGGGCTAGTTGGAGGGCCAAGGATCACAGAGCCGGGGATGCCTTGTGGCTGCGCTTGAACACTTGCTGCCAATCCAATCCGTCGTACAGCTTCTACTGATACAGCCCTGTGAATGAATTACTGAATTAGACATTTCTGAAATGAGTGAGGAGATAAAGTCACGTACCTAGGCCAGTTGGAAATGATCACAGGCAAGTCAATCACAAGAGGCTTGCCAGTAGCCATAAGTGCCTTGACAATGAGGACGTAAGTGATATCAATATGTCTTGCAGCGTTCAACGTGGTCGTCGTGTGGTGGGATGGCACTGTCACTGAAAGTTCTGCCTTGTGCTGCGTTCCTCCATACAACGTCGCGTTGACCGGTACCTTCTGCTCTCCCACATGCATCACCCTGACCTGCGGCGCGCCCTTCTTCCCCGTCATGTGCGGGCCTACGCGGAAGACCGTCGTCTCACGTAACGAGAACTCGAAGCCGCGAAGAATGACGGTAGAGAGACTGTCGGAACGAACGATGGCATTGGCGAAGATGCGGTCACCTGGGCCAAAGCATGTGTGACTTCGTTCCACGGTGAGAGTAACCCCCTCCTGAGTGAGCCTGCGTCCTTCTGGCTGTGAGTATACTGGCCATGTGGAGTGCAGTTCGTGCTTGTCGATGATGATGGGCGAAGAAGTCGCGATGATGTTCTGCTTGTCTCGTTTAAGGAAGCCTCTGTGCACGATGAAGATACGAACGTCAATGCTGCAACACAAGATGGATTGATTGAACTTACTTCTTCCCCTTGATGCAAAGCGTTGCAATGAGTTCATACTTGACACCGGCTAGTGTGAGACAATGAGTCCCAACTCTCTTCTAGCTACTCACCAGTCAACTCACCGCCCTTTTCTAGTGCAATACTAGGGGGTATCGACTCCGGTATACGAATTTGGAACGGGAAATCTTGCTACAGGGCGGGATGACCGGTGATGTAAGCGCCCAATATGCACCAAATCCGAATGGGTGACATACCGAAGACAACGTGCTGTACTCTTCACCGGACTGCCAGAGACTGATGGGACTTTGCCCTACAAAGTCGAAGAAGGTGTTGGTCAAACCGCCGCCGGGCAGCGTCTCTATTTTCCTGAGCTCTATCCTGACCCATTTCGCCTTGACTCCCTGTGGACCGACCCGAACCTCAATCGCCTACGCAGGAGGTTAGTGAGATCGCCGTAGTTAATACTAACGCACGTACACCCTTGACTGCTGCCTGCGGACGATCTGGTGGGCCTGGCGGGATACCCGGATACCCTGGTAGAGAGAATCAGCGGTCGGGCCATGATTGGAATGGTGGCCAGGAGTATTCACCTTGTACAAAGTCAATGTTGGGGGGTGGTCGAAGCGTTCTATGAAACGGATTATCAGATACGATTCGCATGTTTAAGACTGGTGTACACACAGTTTTGCCTGCGACGACATGGCGGAGGTGGGGGTATACGAGAGAGGTGGTTTTGGGCGTTTGGAGACAGGAACGAGTGGGCGCCTGTCTTACCGACACCGCCCTCAAGTTACTCAAGACACTCCCACAGGCTGTTCTCCTTTCACGACTGTCACTCTTTCCTTCCTCTCACTCCTCCTCGACGTCTTCCTTGCCATTCCCCGCCACCTTCCAGACGGACCCACACGGATACACAACTTCTCATTTGCAGACACAGACCCCGAACGATGCTGTCTCTCAATTATTCACCTACCGCTATGCACTACGACGACATCGGACTGTCTTCATACTGGTAACTCGTATTTTCGTCTCACAAAGCCAACATCGGGTGCCGGGCTTCAACAACGTGTCCAAGGCACAGTTGATATATCCTGGACATCACGAGAAGATCGTTCATTTGCTGGTATTGCCGATTCGTACTTCATCGAAGCTTCATCACCCCATCGTGTCGAACTTTTTGGTCGTTGCAATTGCCACTTTACTTTGGCAAGGCGGCTCATACGTACGCGAGTATTGAAGGCAGGGCGGGCGAAATCTGTACATCATTCTCGGCGGTGTCCACCATCACCTCGATCGCGTGCGCTCGACACTAGTGCAAGAGGATACCGTCGTATCTGCGATGGTCAACAATGTTGTATGCAAATCTGTACTGGGTTAATTCGTCTTCCAAAGATCTTCGCATTGAAGAGTTTCATCGCCCACAAGACACGAGCATGCTAGTATTATCCGAAACTATTCCACACCACAGGGCAGTGTAGGGCAACGATAGGCCTCACCTAATCCAAGTTAACAAGTTGTATTGTACGATCGTCTATAGTGGGAATAATGAATCAGGTCCTCGGAAAGGAGCAGTAGCAACGCCGGTGGGACTGAGAAGCAGTCAAGCGAACAGCCTAGTAGTGGTGGATCTAAGGAAGCAACGACTGTGAGCTTGGGAGACTCGGAGGAGTAAATAACATAACACACCTCCTCACGCTCACGACCACGCATATAAGGCGGCTCAGTACCCTTGTAGTAAATGTCAGTCCAGAGATCCTTAAGTAATGGTTCTGGCGAGGCCTTGGCCTCCTCAACAGATATGTCTACGGTGGCCTTCGCCTCTTTGTCGATTTTCTAGGATAGGACGAATCAAAACCAGCGTCGCAGACGCTTGTGCACGAAGTACGCACCTTGAGGTCCTCCTCGGTAGCGAGACCCCACTCCTCGATGTAACGAGCCAGTCCACGGATAGCGTCTTGTGTAGAACGCATCTTCTGGATTTCGTCACGAGTACGGTACGTGGTTCCGGGGTCGGACATGCTGGAATAAAGGTCAGGCATGAACGGAATGCGGTGAATGAGCAGAGAACGTACGAGTGACCACCATAACGGTATGTGACGAACTCCAGCAGAATGGGTCCATTGCCGTTGATGACCCACTCACGTGTGTGCTGAACGGCCTTCATGACAGCAATGACATCCATTCCATTGGCCTGATAGAAGATCATTGAGAAAGCAGATTCAGAACATTTAAGAAGTAATACACATACCTGGATACCAGGAATCTTGTCACCGCGGGTGAAGTACTCCGTGTTCGACGAACTGCGCTCCGCCGAGGTACCCATACCGTACTTGTTGTTCTCGCAGACGAACACACATGGCAAGTTCCAGAGCTTGGCCATGTTGAACGCTTCAAAGACCTGACCTTGGTTACTAGCACCATCACCGTACATCGCAAACGTAGCCAAGGGCTTCTCCTTGTACTTCTGCGCGAAGGCGATACCAGCGCCAACGGGCACCTGGGCGCCGACGATACCGTTTCCACCGAAGAACGTAGGGGTGAAGATGTGCATGGAACCACCCTTGCCGTTGGACATGCCGATTTGGCGACCGAGCAGCTCGCCGAGAACACCAGTGATCGAACCGCCCCGGAGCACGGCGAAGGGATGGCAGCGGTACGCGGTAATGACCTTATCGTCAGGCGTCATACCCCACTCCATACCAATAGAGACAGCTTCCTACAAAAACAAAAAAACACGTCGTCAAACCACTGACCACGCGTTCCCAATGAGACGAATCCAAACATACCTGACCGATAGCTAAATGGCAGAAACCACGGATAAGCTTCTGCTTGTACATGGTGTCAGCAGCCATCTCCATTCGGCGCACGGTCTGCATGTCCTTGTACATGGACAGGAGCCCCTCCTTCGTCACATCGACTTCCAAGCTGGGTGCATCGGTCCTATACGCGCGGAAGGAGTCTTCGTGCAGCTTGACGGTGAACGGCTCGGAATGATGTGCGTCCTGAACTAGAGTGGTCGAGTCTGCGGCAGTCTGGACGGCGCGTGCCAGCGGCCTCAACGTCTGGATGAATCAAATTTGTTCAGACGAATTTTGCTGAGAAGAACATGACGAGCACACTGACCGCTTTGCGAGGTAACGACGAACGAAGACGGGCGAGAGTGGCCATTGTTTTTGATAGGATGGAGGAACGGGAGGAGGAGGATGGGACGTGTCAAGTGCGAGCTCGGTTGGGGAGAAATCCTCACGGGCAGTCCCGGAAGCGAACCGACGCCCGTCCGCGGCGTCTATTGCGTATCTGACGATTCCTGACAGTCAACATATCTCCAGGATGTACATAGACATAAATGTACGTTGTAAAGAACAAGGAACTTCGGTCTACTGAATGTTACAGGACAGGTGCGGGTATTTTATTGAATGGTGAGCCACCCTCTGTCATTCAGCCATTGCTATACGATAAAGCTTGTGATTTGCGATCAACCTATTGGAACCTACGCAATCACCTGGACCTGAAGTGCTCATGAACAGAATATTCAAAGCACCGTCATTGTCAAGTCATGGCTATGAACAATGTAACTAGCAAAAGCGCCACACAGATATTGAGCTCAGGCTTTCCATTTGCGGACTGTACTTTCCGTAAAAGGATCGCTAGCAAGTCTAATCGATCGTCTCAAGCACGTGAACTGTTCAGGGCAGGTGGAGTCATCCAAATACGCCGCTATCCTAACGCCGCTACTGTCACACTCACTACTAGTACAACGTTCCTGCAGAATAGGGTACCCTTGCTTTTGACGTTCCCGTTATTATGACGATCAAAACATTCAACTTGAAGACTCTCAAGCAAGTAAAGAACTCTGTCATTGGAAATCCTACCGCGAAACTATCTCTAGCACAAGACGACGCGTTCATCCGACAGTACGTTCTGATTCGAACTGCAGAGCCTGTCATTTGTACTGAACTCTCAAATGACCATAGACTGGTAGACTGTATCAACAACCCTTTACCTTACCTCGAGGTTTCACAGGGTTCCGGGGATGACATCAGGATTGAAGCAGCTCACGTTATTGCATCTATTTCATATGGTACGACACGCCCTGCTCATTCACGCGACCTTCCTAATATTATGCTACGATTTGTGCAGGCTCCTCGGATGCGCTCAGAAGCTTACTGAGTGTGAACGCGCTCCGATCGTTTATCTACGCCATCTCCCTGTTCCAACCGACCGACCCCCCGGCATTGAGGTCTGCCCTCACCAGGGCACTGCGGGCCCTTGCCGCTGCGATTGCAGACGCTGTAGGGCCTGAGCAATGGGGACTGCGGACACGCCCCTCGGAGATACGAGACGAATGCAGCGTGGCATTGGACTCTCTCTTCGAGGTACAATCTATCTTCTATCCTGTATCGTACTCGTGTACCAACCTGCAATATATTTCTTTCTACAGGTGGAAGCTCTGGATATCTACCTTCCTCTTCTGGAGGACGTCACGTCTCAAGCTAGTGGCTTGATTGCTCAGTTGTTGGGCGCAGCACTGCGATCAGAGCCACATCGAGTTGCAGTGACGAACTGGCAACCACCTGTAGAACGGAACAAGGAGGTCAAGGGGAAGCGCGGATGGGAACGAACTGAGCTTGGATTTGTCAGTTGCTGGACCGTCCGACATCTGGTTGCCTTGCTGCACAAGAAAGATATTAAAGTGAGTGTACGCGTTGTATACACCCCAGCCCGCGACCCATTATTCGCTGGTAGCTTCAGGAAGCTGCGCTATCTGCCTTGGCGTCTCTGGCAAAGGATGACAAGGACGTTGCTGGGAAGATGAGCGCGGAGTCTCCTGATCAACGAGGTCAGCAGCATTATTACACTAAGTAGTTATGGATGGACTAATTTAATTGTCAAATAGCGGCACTGCCATTGATACTCTCACTTTGCAAGTCGCGAAATGTGGAGCTGCAGTTGGCAGCTTGTCTATGGTAACTTCAGGACGACTTGCACATCACACAACAGATACTCAAGCATGATTTTATAGTGCGGCCAACGTTATTCGAGCCTGGTACCATTCATCGTACTACTTACCAGATAACGCATCTGCCATGACGATCATTCATATACTCAATAGCATTCTACCTTCCACTGAATCTGCGCAAATACGCACCAAAGCTTGTTTCGTTCTCTGTATGATTATTTATTTGCCTCGTTGGGCGATGTTAACTCAAGGACATTTCTTCACCAGATCATCTCGTGGCTGACGACAAGGATTTATGTCAATTAGCCTATGAACGTGGTTCCCTGGGTCGGCTAGCACAGCTAGTCACTAGCATCACACCTACAGAGCCCCCAAATACATGGGATGAAGATGAGCCCGAAAGCATCTCTTTTCTACGTGAAGTACGTGCGACACTGCGTCACCTGTTCGCGCGTGATTTAATTTTTTCCAGGCAGCCTTTACTGCGATAGCAGCCATTGCTCTCTTCGAGAACGATACCCGCTGTGAAATAACGGACAACCTCCACCTCATTCCCTATATTCAGATCTCGCTCTCCCACCGACATGTTGGAGTTCGGTACGCAGCATGCCAGTGCGTGCGCTCCTTGAGTCGAGCTGTAGCAGTGGTACGCACAAACATCGTGGATACCGGCTTGGGCATGTCTGTATTCCAGATGCTTGTCAATGGGATCGGTAAAGAAGACCGGAGGGTGATGTTGGCAGTGTCGTATGTGATGTGCAACTTGGTCAACGACTTTTCACCGCTGCGACAGGTGTTACTGGAGCAGGGAGTCATATCGAAACTCATTCAGTTGCTGCACTCCGACGATCCAGGGTTGAGACTGAACGCGCTGTGGGCGTTGAAGAACCTACTTTTCAAGAGCAATACGGACGTCAAACAACAGGTCATCGTTGCGATAGGAGGATGGACTGAAGTGGCATCGTATGTGTCCCTGTCACTCATCGGATCACCGTTTCTCTGACTATGGCACAGACTTCTCAATCTTGACACGGAGCCAGGGCTACAAGAACAGGCCTTCCACATCGTGCGACATGTTGCGGATTGTCAAGAGGGTGCGGAGATGGTATTTGAAGGTCTGGGAGATCAAGTCATCCTCGGGTCTCTGAGCAATGCATTAGAGTCTGAAGACGAAGACGTCGTACACCAGGTCTGTTATCCCATCTTGGCCCCCGTTTTCTCATATTCATATGAAACATAGGCTGTATGTTTACTAGGTAACCTCGCTAACAGCTACAATCACCAGCACCTCATCCTCTCTCACCCTCGCATCCTCGCATCCCTCCGCACCTGTCTCATCGACGCGAAAGTCCAAGTCCGGCGGCCTGCCGCGGCGTGCATCCTCGAACTTGCGCGGGGCAGCCCAGGTCCGCATTCGCGTAAGGAGATGCACGACGCCGGGATCGACTCGACGTTACGACACATCTGTGACAGTGGGTATGCTGGGACCGGCGGGTCGTTTGGCGGGGCCGGAAGCCCGATTGCACGTACAGGCAGCGGGTTCCAGATGGGAATGGAAGACGACACGGAGGTAAAGGAGAAGGCGAGGGAGGCGCTGCAGTGGTTGGAACGTGGAAGTGATATGGTGATGTTCTGATCAGGATACCCATTGTTTGGGTTGTGCGAGTGCTTATGGTAGTGCGCTGTGTTTTTGCTTTCGATCTGTACAATATGTCATTGGACTTTACCACTTTCCTCGCTTTGAATGTCCTGGATTATAATCATTGGGCATCTCTTCCACATGTCGGATCTCTCAATACGGTATCGCAGTTGATACGTCTTGTCAAATTCCCCTGTCAATTATTACTGTGTTCCGTCAAAGTTGGTCCAGAGGATCAGAGTGATATCGATGACAGCTGCCAGTGCGTATGTAGCCGATTGCTGACGAGGCGGTAATTGATAAACGCCGTCGCTTGTACGGACCAAATATATCGTGGCTATTGCACCCACACACCTATTCCAATCCTTTTCCTTACGTCGACAGCAGCAACCACTTTCTTCACCTTCTTTCTTCTTGTTTATTATTATTCCAACTATTTCAGACAGTCATGTCTGCGAGGACATTGGAAGAAACGATCACAAGCTTGCGTCAAGCCTCAGAAGGCTTCGACCATCTGTTCGCGAACGACATGGAGAAGGCACTGGAAACGTTCAAGGCGGATGATTCGCCGTTTCATTTGCTTGGTGTTGGCATCTGTTCCTTCTTGGAAGCCGCGTTAGGCATGGAGGTGAGCCCCTTCTCCGCTGGGGGATGGATGGTCGCCTGACCGTAAACGCTTCCGCACCATCCACTTAGGCCGACTTGGTGTCCAATGCAGCCACAGCGTTGACCGTGTCTGAGAACACCATAAAAGCACAACTCAAGATTGCCAAGTCTGCGAAGAGCAATACCAGGTTCCCTGTTGGGACCGAGTTCGAGCTCTTGAACTCGGACGCGGTCATCTTGCATGGCATTACGCACGCGCTCAGGTAGGCTTTCACGGGTGGTCGAGTTCCCCCTTGTGGCACACATTAATAACCGAGGATACGTTCTTAGTGAATCCTACATGGGATATGTGCAATGTCTGTACGCCATGAACAGCGCGCATTCAAAGTTCACGAAGTGATACCTGCTCCATTACGATGAGGACCCCCTGTACTGAACTGTTTCGTCAATTTCTAGACTGTACAAAGTTGTCTACCCCAACGGACTAGATGATTATGCGACACCTTCAGCGTCCACGCCTAGCTCCCGTCCAGCGAGTATCGCATCTTCTGCACCGTCCTCTGCATCCACGACAACCGCGAAACCTCGGTCGGGCTTCTTTTCGCGCTTCGGCTCATCCCTCACCGTTCCCTCTTCGCCTGTCGAAACTGTCGGAAAACTCATCCCCGACGGTCCACTCGAGGAACTCATCATGTCCGGTACCGCATTCGGTTACGGGATGTTCAACCTCGTCTTCTCCCTGTTGCCAGCTGGTATCAGAGGCGTCGTGGGGTTCTTAGGGTTCAAGCATGATCGGAAGCTGGCGCTGCGGGCATTGGCGGTTTCGGCAGCTCAGAAGGATGTGCATGCAGTCTTCGCAGGGTTGACGCTCATGACATATTACGGCGTCGTTCTTCTGTTGTCAGGTTATCAGGCAGATGAGCAACATATCTTGAAGCAGTATAGAGCTATTGTAGACAAGTAAGTCGATTGGGCCTTGGTAGTGATCTTGACGACTCACCTGTTGTTTAGTGTTGACGAACGGTATCCCACTGGGTCGCTTTGGATTCTAAATCGAGTACGTACATGACATCAGTCGTGACTGTAAGCAGCCAGAATACTCATGTCCGGTATGTTAACAGGCCAAGATCCTTCGTATGTCTGGCGATACACCAGGAGCGATAGACGTGTTGCAAGCTGGTCTGAAACCGGACCGGCCACATACGTTCGCTCAAGCTGACGGACTGGTATGTCCTCCGTGTCCCTATACGTCCAATGAGCTTATCGTCGTGTAGTTGATCTTCGAACTGGCTTGGACGCTCTTGTCACAAAGACGGCTGCAAGAGGCCGCAGACACGTTCCTCCGGATGACCGAAGTCAACAGCTGGTCCGTTTCCTGTTGTCTTTCTGTTGCATCACAATTCTCATAAGTACAATCTGTCTGTAGGAGTCATGCGACTTACTATTTCATGGCCGCTGGATGTCATATTTCGTTGAAAGACTACAAGCAGGCGCAAAAACTCTTCGATGCTATTCCAAATCTGTTAGACAAGAAGAAGATTGGAGGTAAAGACCTCCCCACCGAAGTGTTTATCAAGAAGAAATGTAAGAAGCTCGCACCCCTCAAAACTGTCGGTCCTAATTTCGTGCAGTGCAATTCTACCAAGAGAAACAAACACGTTTGACTGGTTCTACGGATAATTGGGCGCAATGCGTCTGGATCAGTCCCGGTGAAGAACTGTCCATATGTAAGGTCACTCACTTGTTCACCATTTGAGCTGCTCACATCGTGCGTATCTAGTCTGGAACACTCACTCACGTATCAGCAAGGTGGTGGCTCAGGAGCATATTACTGAACTTGCAGCTTTCAGCCCTCTTATTAGTATTCCCAGTCCTCTCATCTCCAAGTCTGAGCAAGAGAAAGAGTCTGCCGCGGACCTTGTCACGCCCGAAGAGCTCGCAGTTCGTGCGCTGCTGTTGGGTATCCTTCACCGCACGGCAGGCGAGTGGAACACCTCTCGGTCGTTCTTGCTGGAAGCCAAGAAGGCGCAGCATGGAATCAACACTTGGATTCCGGGTGTCGCGACGTTCGAGCTGGCCGTTCTTGAGTTGAAGGAAACCGAAGCGCAGGTCGGCTCGGAGTTGTTGGTGCTGGACGAGTCGAAGCGGTCGGCGTGGAAGAAAGTGCTGAAGGGCGTGGATACGAAGCTGAACGAGGTGTTATCGTTGGCTCCGCAGACTGTGGATCTGAGTTCGAGGTTGGACATGCGGGTCGCGATGCTGAGGGATGAGATTGGATTGAAGAAGGATGCGATCGATGGGGGTGCGTGAGGGGATATCTGGTGTTGTTTTGTGCACATCCTAGATATTTGGACTTTAGACTACGAACGAATATAATACAGCGTCGTTCATCGCAACAATCATTATTCACGACGTCGAGCCCGTAACAAGGTGTCTGCGCCCGTCCCCGCCAAAGTGATCGTGGGAAAACGAAGCTGAAGAGGCGCTGAAGACACGACTGGCCTTTCGCGTTGCAGCTGAGTGCGTTTCTCATCTCATCATCTCCTCTCTCCGCAAATCTCAGGTCTCTCTCTCTTTTCGTCTTTCTCTTTCTGAAATAAGTGCACGATGGCAGCAAGTTTCATTGGGTACGTTCTTTCACTTCTCAATCACCTGAATCCGTAGCTCATACTTTGTGCGTCCATTTAGCAAACCTATTTCTCTCATTTCCCATTCCGATGTCCGTTACAGAGGTATCCTCGCTGGCATTGACCCAGCGGCGTCGACTATCCAACTCTCAAATGGTGCGTATCTCTTTATGTTTGCCGAGAAGCAGCGGAAGGGCTGAACTTGTGGCACCAGTCTACTCCATGGGCACTGAGTCACGGCGGTGAGTTACGCGTCCCCTCACTTTCCTTCCCTCGTTTCCTCTCTTTCAGTGATGATACCATTCCGGATGTAAAGAGCATAGCTCAGTGTCTGAGAACGCAAAACCTCATGTGGATTCTTCCGTTGCCTTCCTTCTGACCTTTGATCCTCTTTCACACCATCGTCCGTCTCCTTCAGAATACTGATGCGCAGTCCGCAGGCCTCCAGAGCAGTTCATCCCCCCCGTTCAGGACCCCTACGCCTATATCATCTTCCGTGCCGCAGAAGTAAAGGATCTTGCCGTCGACGAGCCGGTACCCAGGCATCGTGTGCACGATGACCCAGCTGTTCTCGGCGTGAGTGGTCCCCTCCGTGTTTATTCTCCCTGCATTCTGTGACGCTTCCCTTCCGTCTTCCTCCTTTCGGATGATGAAACTATTAACGGATGCAACGAGTCGCGTACTCGTCTTGTCCAAGAACGCATACTAATCCATGTGGATACCCCGTTGCCTTCCTTCTGACACGTTCTCTCAACTTGTTCCTTCATCCTATCTGATCCATCTTGTCGACATGTTTATGGTACGAGATGTTAACGTAGTCACTTCCGTTTTCTGTAGGTCTCCGCACCCATACCGCAAGGCAATTTCGGCTACCCTCCGGGCCAGTCGCCGCAAGTCCCACCGGCCGCACAAGCCCAAATCCAACAACAACCCGCTCAA
Organism: Antrodiella citrinella; assembly: GCA_004802725.1. Taxonomy (NCBI): domain Eukaryota; kingdom Fungi; phylum Basidiomycota; class Agaricomycetes; order Polyporales; family Steccherinaceae; genus Antrodiella; species Antrodiella citrinella. The sequence continues at coordinate 32,666 of SGPM01000057.1, forward strand.
CAAGCCCCACAAGGCCAAAATGGAGCCTCCCCGGCTCAAGGACAGTCCGCGAACAAGAATGGTGCTGCCCGACCTCCGAACGCTGTCATCGGTGGCGTGCACTCTGCCACCACGTCTATGGAGACCGTGGAACGCGCCTTGGGAGATTTACGCGTGACGGAAGTGAATGGTGTACCGCAGGTACCCCAACGAGGTGGAAGACGCGGCGGTGGAGGGAGGGGGCAACAGCAAGGGCACGAGATCCGTGTCCCGAATACCGACTTCGACTTCCAGGGCTCTAATGCGCGGTTCGACAAGGCTGCATTGAGTCCGCGTGGGACGCCGACTGTGGAGGGATCACCTGTCGAAGGAGAAGAGGCTGCGCAGGCCAAAAAGGAGGACGACACTGCGTATAACCCCAAGAAGTCGTTCTTTGATTCGTTGTCGTCGGGCAGCAATGCGCCGACGGCTGATAATCGTGGTGGAGGACGTGGCGGACGACGGGGTGGAGGTGGACGGAACAGGAGAGAAGAGGAGAGGGAAAGAAATGTTGCTACGTTTGGCGAGCCTGGTGGTGTTGGCTTGATGGGTCCTGGCGCGTATGTCGGTGGATGGGGAGGATATGGAAGACGCGGGAATGGACGAGGGAGGAGAGGTCAAGGGCCTGCGATTGGTACTCGGTGAGCTCTTCATTGCCTTTGCATGGGGTTCTGCATCCTAATTTCGTCCGCAGAAGCTGAGATAGTCTGCATGATATGTCGTCCGGGAAGTAATATGTCGTTGTTTGAGTGTTCTTGATCACATTTCTCTGTGACTTAATAGGTTTGCTTGTCTTTCGCGTCATGATTCCCATATAAATACTGCATTTGCTCTCCTCTCAACGATCTCAAGTAACGAGTAGAGATGAAGTGTGTGATGTGCGTAAGGGTAATGATAGTACTGGTCAGTCTGAGTCCATGCCACAAATTGTTCAATGCTGGTTTTTCGTCGACTTCCGCTTCCTAGCGTTCCGCCTCATCCTTCGTATTCTTCTCCATAGCATCGTCGATAGAGCAGCGAAGATCCCATATGGTGGGAATAACCAACTAACCCTCCAAGACCACCCTGTCTCCCTGTACAATTTTCGTATCAGGGAGTCAATCTGCCCTTCCAGGTCTTGCGGGGACCCAGAGTTATCGAGCACGATGTCAGCGTACTCCAACTTGTCGGCAATGGGGATTTGAGAATTGAGACGTGCAGATGCGTCCGAGCGTGAAGAGTTGTCGCGTTTCATGAGACGTTGGAGTTGGATTTCGGAGGAGCTTTCAGTGGCGGGTTAGTAACGGCAAGGAAGCAAATCACATCGTAAACCATGCGCGTTCGAGAAAGACTCACCAATATACCACAATGATCTTCCCCATTAACTTCCACAGTCCTCCCTCAATCAATAACGGCACATCCAACACACACAATCTCTCTCCCTGGAACCAATACTTCGCCACCGCCCAGAACATTGCCTTCCGTACAGCAGGATGCACGATCCCATTCAACACTCTCCTCTTCGCATCGTTATTGAATACAATCGTGCCCAACTTCGCTCGGTTGAGATACCCATCCGGAAGGAGGATGTCTGCGCCGAACGCCTGCACGATACGCTCTAGGGCGGGCGTGCCAGGTTGCACGACTTGACGAGCGATGAGGTCGGCGTCGATGATGGGCACGTTGTGTGCTTTCAGAAGTGTCGAGACGGTGGACTTGCCGGTGGCAATCCCACCGGTGAGGCCGACGACTGTTCGGTTGGAGATACGTCAGCGGCGTGCATGTTTGGGAGAGGACAAGACATACCTAGCATGCTTTTGGCGAGGGACTTGGTGAACTTCGGCGGTCAATGGTGATGTTTGCGAGAATTGAATGTACAGGTGAGAGTGGTAGGAGTACAGAACATGCTGGAGAGACTGCGCCACGGCCCGGCTATCCGCGCAAATTCTACTGAACGCTTTTCTAAGTTCACCAGGAATTTTGATTTTTTTGGTTGACGCTTGCCTTTTTAGTAAGGGTGCAAATCATCATCTTCGTAAGCATCTGCTCTGGAAAACTTCTGGCTCGGAAGGGGACAAGTCCAACTTTGCCCGTTCGACTAGCTGCAGTACTGCTTGCAATGAATTCAATATATTTGTCCTGTGGCGACGTGCAACCATGCATGATGCGCATACAGTTCTTCTGAAGGCTACCTTTATGCTAGTCTGCATGGGCTAGACGTTTTGTGCTCGAACTTGGAAGCAGCGAGGTCACGGTCACTAACGATGGCGCTCAAAGCACATTCGGGGGACCGGCTAACTTGAAGTTGAGGCCGTCTTTCTGCCTCAACAGGCTTGCCAGTGGCTTCCTTGATGGTGAGCGACATGTATAGCGTCATGGTAGCGTGATACAAATTAAGAGTTGCAATGTTTGCTAGTCCGCGTTAAAAACACCCAGTCCGGTGAATCGGAAGTGACTCGGACGAAAAGCCGCCTTGGTATGGTATGGACCGTATGGTCGGGATATGCCACCAAATGGTCGGGATATGCAACCAAATTCAAAGCATGGTTATTCTCTGCTTGTTCAAACCAGACCACGACAAGGACACGGCTAGCCATTGCCAGTGTGAACTATGGTTTATGATCATCAGAATCCGCGTGTCTTGATAACTTACCGGCAGACGACTTGAATATGACTACCATTCGAGTCATTATACTCGCCTCTGGAATGGGTTGGGAGGGCAGACTTGGCCGGATGCCTCCTACTATGATCCGTAAGCCCAGACTTTAAGTTCTTCGTTGACGATACGAAGTGACTGATCCGGATGCTTTCAGAGTCTCTGCGCTTTTCATGCAAGGCACAATAGATGTTGGTGTTGGCTTGAATGAGAGCTTGAAGTCTTTCTGTTGCTTCATCCATCTTTCAGGATCGACCTGAAGGAGCGCAAATGCCAGAAACCCATGCTAAATGCTGAAGCTGCGGTAGCGAGTGGGTCGCGGACAATAAAGCGCCATCTTCTCTCGAGATCTGCTGCTCTTCCAAAATCTTGGTCATCTTCAACAGGCAGTCCACGGTGTGTAAGCAAGAAGTTGGGGCCGACCGACGGACTCTCTGGAAGAGAAAAAATGGCATATTCCGACGCCTCTAGGATATGAGGATCTGGTATAAAAGACTCACTTCAAGTCGTCGAGTTGCCCTATCAATTATCACATCTGAACAACCGACACAACCCATTCAATATGCCTTCCATCCCAAGCAACTCTACCATTCTTGTTACCGGAGCCAATGGCTTCATCGCAATGTGGGTAGTCGACGCCCTTCTCAAGCACGGTTACGCTGTTCGTGCGGCCGTTCGATCAGAGTCTCGAGGCCAGAACCTGCTCGAAACGTTCAAGGCGTACGGCGACAAGATTCAACTTACTATTGTCAAAGACCTCGCCGTAGTGAGTCTACAATGTTTGGTCTCATGCCGAGTCTTTTTGTCTAAGGAATATGTGCAGCCTGGCGCATTCGATGAAGCCGTCAAGGATGTCGAGGGCATCGCCCATACTGCCGCCATCACAGTTGCAACAGTACTGGATGAGCTAGACGCAGACGGTATGTAGCGTTCGCATTCATACTCTTCAGCGTTTCTCATTGGCGAACGCTATAGATATCATCGCTTCTGCGGTCCAAGGAAATTTCGGTCTTCTAACAAGTGCTCAGAAATACGGGTGAGCCGATCCACCCACTGTCTGCTTTACAGTGCATGACATATTGATATCGAACAGTACTTCCCTCAAGCGTATCGTCATCACCTCGTCCGCCGCTGCGCGTGCAGGTTCCAGCGACGCTCCTCAGCACATTGATGATAATTCCTGGAATAACGAAGTCGTTGATATAACTAAGAAGCTTGGCAAGGCTGCCCCCGGCCTTGTAAAGTACGCCGCGGCCAAGACTGAGGCCGAGAGAAGTGTGTATCATTTGCTTCCACACCGGTTCTGCATGCTGATTCGAATTCCTCAGGTGCATGGAAATGGTATGAAGCCAACAAGGCCAGTATAACTTGGGATTTGACCACCCTGTCGCCGCCTTGGGTATTCGGAGTACGTTTCAAATTCAACACCTTCGTTATTTGCGACATTGACACGTCGGTACACAGCCTGTGCTTCAAGAAACCAAGACCCCGGACGATCTGAACCTTTCTAACGATGTTTTCTACAAAGCAATCATCAAAGGCGAAATCTCTCCGTCCCCGCTCACCAGTCCCTCTGCCGCTTATGTTGACTCTCGCGATCTGGGCGAGCTACATGCTCGTGCGTTCGAGGCTCCAGGGGCGGGCGGTGAAGGNATTTTGACTCTTGCTGCGCAATTCGTGTGGCAAGATGCCAGTACGTTGTCTTGTGGCATTTTCCGATATTGCCGTCTGACCCCCATCGATCGCAGTTGACGCGGTGAATTCGCTCTCGCCTTCGCCCTGGCCTTCGCACAANGAGCCTTTCCAGAAGGGTTTGGTAGGCAAGAAGGTTTACAACCAAATCTTCGACACGTCGAAGGAGAAGAGGATTCTCAAGCTCAAGTTTAGGCCCATAGAAGAGACGGTGAGGGATATCCTCGCCGATTATGAGAAGCATGGCTGGGCATAAGGTCGTAGGGTGCAAATNTGAGCGTAAGCAGGAGCCGTAGACATCACATACAGNGAATGATCCGATAGCACTTCTAGAACTGGTTGCGATAATTGAGGACCGTGGTTTCTTGAACAAAAATGCGTGTAGAATGCGTGGCTGACTGGTACTCTTCGTGTTGNTCAGCAAATGCCTGATCATATCGATATCCGCGACGTGCTCCTCGGATTCGAAATGTCCTGGTCTGGTACCCGCCGCGNATTCGCACCCAACCACTGTAGGTCTAATGCGGTGGTTGGGTGCGAGTTCCGTCTGGTTTCGAGACCAAAATGTCCTCGTCCACCTTGGATCCACTGGCACATGCTAACAGCGTCTAGGCAACCTTGCGATCCTTGGTCCTTGCGAGACTTGTGACGCGTAATTTGTATCTATACGCATACTCGNANNNNANACGATATANGANANNNGANNNGACGATNNGACGANANGNGNNNCNNGCTATC